>RJWJ010001764.1:0-15294 GCA_004363605.1 Indri indri
TGGAGTACTATTCAGCTTTAAGAAACAATGGTGATATAGCACCTCTTGTATACTCCTGGATAGAGCTGGAACGCATTCTACTAAGTGAAGTATCCCAAGAATGGAAAAACAAGCACCACATGTACTCACCATCAAATTGGTATTAACTGATCAACACATAAGTGCACATATAAGAATAACATCTATTGGATGTCAGGCAAGGGGGAGGGGGGGGAGGATGGGACGGGTATATGCATACATAAAGAGCGCGATATACACCATCTGAGGGATGGACATGCTTGAAGCTCGGACTTGGGGGGGAGGGAGGGGCAAGGGCAACATATGTAACCTAAACATCTGTACCCCCATAATATGCTGAAATAAAAAATAATAAAAAAAAGAATGGAAGGCAATATCACTACAGATCCTACAATATAAAAAGTATAATAAAGGAATTTTTCTTTTTTTTTTTTTTAGACAGAGTCTTGCTCTGTCACCCTGGCTGGAGTTCAGCGGCATCATCATAGGTCACAGCAACCTCAAACTCCTGAGCTCAAGCGATCCTCCTGTCTCAGTCTCCCAAGAAGTTGGGACTACAGGCATGCACCACCATGCCTAGCTAATTTTTCTATTTTTTGTAGAGTTGGGGTCTCGCTCTTGCTCAGGCTGGTCTCAAACTCATGAGCTCAAGCAATCCTCCCTGATTTGCCTCCCAGAGTACTAGGATTACAGTTGTGAGCCACCACGCCCGGTCAAGGAATATTGTGAACAATTTTATAACAATAAATTAGACAACTTAGATAAGACAAATTCTTTGAAAGACAAAAACAACCAAAGCTTCTTAAAAAAGAAATAAATAAGGTGAATAGCCCTATAATTATAAAAGAAATTGAAATTGTAGTTAAAAACCCTTCCACAAAGCAAACTCTAGACCCAGATGTCTTCTCTGGTAAATTCTACTAGACATTGAAATGGGAAATAATACTAGTTCTTCACTAGGGAATACTTCCCAACTCATTCTATGAGACTAGAATTACCCCCATACCAAAATCATACAAAGATAGTATAAGAAAACAACAGATCAATATCATTCATGAACGTGAATGAAGTACAATGTAACCTAATGCATAAACCAGGACTTAATTGTTCTACAAAACAAGGTGATCTAGGCTTGCTGCCTGCCCTTCCAGGTCTGTTAAATCCACCTCTGTCATCAGAAGGCACCCTTCTCAAGGACAGGGAGCTGCAATGCCCCTCTGCTCAGGGCACCTCCCTCAGCCCCCAGCACTTGCTGATCCATCACTGTAACAGATACGACATTGAGTCATTTCACGAATTATTTTATAGCAAAAGCAAGAGGAGAAATGGATTTTTGTATGGGAAAAGAAGAAGGAAATTCTTATGGATTTTGTATAAAACAGGGCAGAGAGAAAATTACAGATATGAAAAGAGTATGGAGCAGTATCCTTGGCACTCACAAATACAATGATTTCATTCTTTTTTAAAAATAAAAATGACAAATGTCCACTGCTTGCTGGTGATGCTTTATTGACTATCTGATGTACACTGGTTCCTCATTCCTGAGGTTGGAGATAGCTTCCTCTTTTGATTTGACTGTTTGCTGAAACAAATCAAAGGATGAGAGTTAAACACATTCTACTTGAGGTAGATGACATTACTACTAAGCTCATCACAAAAGCAGTTACAGCTGAAGACCCCAGACTCCCAGCAGGAGAACTTCTCTCACAACCCTGAGTGTGGCCACACAGTTGGGGTCCTTAACGTCAAAGCAGAGGAAGGTCACAGGAGTGAATCCTTCCTGCTCAGAGCGAGTTGCAAGCTTCTAATGAGGAAAGGCAGAAGGCAAACCCCTTTCTCTGGTGAGCAAATTCTTTGTAATTTAGGACTTAGGACCCATCTGGATTTGAAATATTATGGCATTGGAGCCAGAGTGGTTGGGGACAACACTGGTAGTGCTATAGGCCAGGGACTGTCAAAAGATTGTCCTATCCTTTGAGAGTGCACACTCTGGTACTGATCATGTTGTTCCCATTATCAATTTAATGTCTCTCTTCACCACTGAACTGTGAAATGCTTAAGGGAAGAATCCATGACTGATTTGTCTCTGTACGACCATGCCACCAGTATTCAAAAACCATACCTGGCACATAGTAAGCAATCGGTACATGTTTGTTGAATGACTGAATGAATGAACAAAAACAAGCCTCCTTGTTTCTCACCAATGAATGAGTTGCTTTGCTGTGTTCCTGCAGCCTAGAGCTCATCCTCCGGGGCATCTAAAGTTACCAGTTAGTGCAATGGTTCTCAAACTCTGGTTTGTATCAAAATCGTCTGGAAGCCCAGGCTCTTTGAAGTAGAATAGGGCCTGAGGCTTTATAAGTTTATGAAGTTCACCAGGTGATTCTGATACCCACCAAAATTGAAGAATCAATGTTTTAGTGACCTGTTTCTCAACCTTTTATGTCACTCCATCATAGAAAATGATATTTATTAAGCATATTGGGGCAAACAAGATGAAGCTACTTGTAGGAGACTCAACCTCTTGGCCCACCTGAGACCCTTCAATTCATGGGGAACACCCATGGGAAAGCTCTGAAAAAACTTGATATCACTCCCCAGAACTAGCAGCTTCACCTTTGACCAAGATCATGTTAAAAATACAAATCTCCCTCCCTAAACCCATTGAAGCAGAATCAGCTGTCCAAGAAGATGTCCAGGAGATTCCTACGTACATTAAAGAGTAAGAAGCACTGGTTTTAACAATCTTAACCTTGAAACCGCAGCTCCTCTCCGACCTAAACGAAATGTATGCGCGTCCAGGAAAAGCATGACTCCTCCCTTGCTGCAGTTGACTCAGAGACGCAGGGGAAGTGGGGCTGGAATCTGCTGAGCTCAGCTACACCACTATTTACGCTTGAAGTTGAGTGCGTGTGTGTGCGTATGTGTGTCCTGGTCCTGTCAGAGTACCCTTGAGCCAAAGGGTGTAAGGAGCACAGTCTTAGAAGTTAAGAAAAGCCAAAGTTCTAAAAGAAGCTGAAAAAATTTTGTGCTGCCCTTTGAGCTCACCATGCACGGTTGGGATTACACCCAGGGCAAGGGTTTCTGTTCCATTCCTGCTTGAGCATCTATTTTGTACCAGGCATCATCCCTGGCATCAGAAACACAGAGATGAAACCACACTGCAGCTCCTCACTCTTCCCTCTGTGCACAGCCAGTCAGCCTCTCAGTTCACACAGCACATTGCCGCCAGGCCGAACTCCTTAAAATGCATGTCTCATTGTCACTTCTCTGCATCCGACACCCCCCATGCTGCCAACCACCCTACTTTCTGGCTTATTTCCCAGCATTTTCCTATGTAAACCTGACAATCCCTGAAGTTTGTCTTTCACTGTCCCCCAAATGTGCCAAATGCTTTGCTGCTGGGATCTGATTCAGCAAGTAGAGAGAGGCCCGAGCTCTATACTTTGTGGAGTTCCTTGACTAGGGCTGGTGCACAGCCATGACTGAGGACCATTTGTAAACAAGATCAGAGATTTAATCCCTGTCCTCTGGACATTCGCTGCCCAGCAATGTGAGGTGCAAATGCAGTAACGGGAGAAGGTGGAAGGTGTGTTATTTGTACGGTGTTGATATCAATATGGACGGGTGCATCCTAGATGGAGCATCCAGGAGGCTGCCTGGAGGATAGAACACCTGAAATGATGTTTTGTAGGCAAATGAGAGTGGGAAAGATACTGAGGACATACAGCATGTATTAATACGAATGCTTGACGTGGGAAGCAGCAGGGTGCCTTCAGGGAACTGGACAGAGTGAGTTCAGTGTGGCTGGAGTATAGGCGCACGTGGGAGGCAGCAGGAGGCAAGGGCAGCACAGCAGAAGGCCAGAGGGTCTGCTAAGCCACACCAGGGAATCCTATCTTGATCCCATGATAGGGGCGGAGGGGCGGCAGGGAAGGTTATAATCAAGGAAGCACAGATCTGATCTCTGTGCCTACAAGAGCAGCCTGGAGGTTTTACAGAGGATGTGTGACGCGTAGACGTAGGTGGGGTCGGGTAGAGGAGTCAGATGCAAGAAGGCTAGTGGGAGAAACCACACAGGAGTTTAGTGCAGTGTAACAGAAAATTGTCACGGCTTGGCTCTGCCTCTAGTGGCTATGCTGCCTCCATCTAGTCATGCCATTTCTCAGGAACTCGCTCAGTCCCTTTAACTGCACCAGGGCGGTTTGCACCGCATAACCAGAAAGACCCCTTCCAGCTCTACACTCCCACACCGTGGTGAAATTTGATCTGACTTTTTTATTGTAGCACAATATACATAACATAAAATCTACCATTTTAACCACTTTTAGGTGTACAATTCTGTGGCATAAAGAACATTCACATTGTTGTGCAACCATCATCTCCAGAACTCTTCATCTTGCAAAACTGAAACTCTGTACCCATTAAACACTGACTCCCCAGGCCCCCTCCCCCAGGTCCCCTCCTTTCCCTCCTCCCCTGGCAAACACCACTCTACTTTCTGTCTCTATGAATTTGACTACTCTAGAAACCTCATATAAATGGAATAATACAGTATTTGTTCTGTTGTGACTGGCTTATTTCACTTAGCACAATGTACACAAGGTTCACCCGTGTTGTAGCATGTGTCAGAAATTCCTTCCTTTTTAAGGCTGAATAATGTTCCATTGTATGTGTATACCTCATCTTTACTCGTTCCTCTGTCAGCAGGCAGTTGGGATGTTTCCACCTATTGGCTATGGTGAATAATGCTGCTATGAACATGGGTGTACAAACATCTATTTCAGTATTGCTTTCGATTCATTGCTCATGTGGATCATATGGTAATTACATGTTCGATTTTTTGAGGAACCATTATACTGTTTTCCACAGTAGCTACATCATTTTACATTCCCACTGGCAATGCACAAGGGTTTCAATGTCTCCACATCCTTGTCAACATTTGTTATTTTCTACTTTTTTTGATAATAGCCATTCTGGTGGGTGCGAAGTGGTCTCTCATTGTGGTTTTGATTTGCATTTCCCTAAAGATGAGTCATGTTGAGCATTTTGTCATGTGCTTATTGGCAATTTTCTTCTTTGGAGACATGTGTATTCAAATCCCTTGCTTATTTTTTAATCAGGTTGTTTTTGGTTGTTCTTTTTGAGTTTAGGGGTTCTTTATATGTTTTGGATACTAATCCATTATCAGAATATGATTTCCGAATAATTTTTTTCCATTTTGTGGGTTGCCTTTCACTCTGTTCATGGTGTTCGTTGGTGCAAAAGAATTTTCAATTTGGGTAAAATCTAATTTATTTTTTCTTTTGTTGCCTGTGCTTTTGGTGTCACATCTAAAAAATCATTGCCAAATCCAATGTCATAAAATTTTTCCCTGTGTTTTCTTCCAAGAGATCTATAGTTACAGCTCTTGTGTTTAGGTCTTTGACCATTTTGAGTTATTTTTTGTATGTGGTGTAAGGTAAGGATCCAACTTCATTTATTTTTAATGTGGATATCCAGTTTTCCCACCACCATTTATTGCAAAAACTGTTCTTCCTTGGTAAATGGTCTTGGCACCCTTTTCAAAATCATTTGGCCATATATGTGAGGGTTTATTTTTAGGGTCTCTGTTCTATTCCATCCATCCATATGTCTTTATTTATGCTAGTACCACTGTTTTGATGATGATAGCTTTGCAGTAAATTTTGAAATCAGCAATTGTGGGACCTCCCACTTTGTTTTTGGGGTTTTTTTTCCCAAGATTATTTTAGTTATTCTAAGTCCCTTGAGATTCCAGGTGAATTTCTGAGTGGGTTTTTCTATTTCTGCAAAAATCATTATCGGGATTTTTATATGGATTGTATTGAATCTGTAGATTGCTTTGGGTAGTGTTGACATCTAATATTAATTCTTCCAATCCACAAACACAGGATCTTTCCACTCATTTGTGTCTTCTTTCATTTCTTTTAGCAGCTCTTATAGTTTTCAGTGTACAAGTCTTTTGCTTCCATGGTTAAGTTTATTCCTAAATATTTTTCCTTTTTGATGCTATCATAAGTGGAATTGTTTTCTTAATTTCCTTTTTGGATTGTTTATTGTTATTAATAGTATATAGAAACATAACTCCTTTTTATGTGTTGATTTTGCATCTTGCACCTTTGCCAAATTCATTTGTTAGTTTAACAGATTTATTTTGTGGAATGTTTAGGGTTTTCTACATAAAAGATCGTGTCCCCTGCAAACAGATAATTTTACTTCTTCCTTTCCAGTTTCAATGCATTTTATTTCTTTTCCTTGCCTAATTGCTCTGGTTAGGACTTCCAGTACTATGTTGAATAGAAGTGGTGAAAGTGGGCATCCAAAGCTTCCTTTTGATCTTAGAGGAAAAGCTTTCAGTATTTCATGGTATAAAAGACTTTTTAATATATTCTCAAGGTTAAAGAACTTCAGAAGTTTTCTAAGTAAGAGATCATTTTATTAACCTAATTGGAAACAATGCTGAGAGATCAGAAAGAGAGGAGATAAGAAGTACACAGCAGGTATAACATATTGAGTGTGCTTCATGCACTTTTCATTTTCCATAGGTGTTAACAATGGCAAAAGAAAAAATGAAAAATGCAGCCTAGTACTAGAAGAGGCAAAAAGCCTTAATCAAAATTAACTTAGCATCACTGGATGAAATGGCTTTGCCTTCGCTCCAATGAATGACTTCCCAGGAAGACTCCATCCTTGATTTTAGCTGAACCAACAAAACAACAACAAAAACCAGAAGACTTGAAAGGATGAAAAAGGAATTTGAGGGCCCACTTTGTGTCTCTTCCCAGAAGCAATCTCCCTATGGGGTCCTGGTGCCTAAAGAGCTTTGCAAAAAGTACGCTTGCCACATCTGTTGAAAGATAGAAAGTTGGTCTAAAAATACAGGAGAGGGAACTGAAACATTTCAGAGAAGGCAGGGCTCCAGAGTAAGAAACCAAAAGAGGAAGATAAAATTCTAGTTAGAAAAAAAGAGGAATGGAAATTAAATTTGTCTTACAAAGAAAGTCCAGAAGCTGCCCCCTCTTCCCTGACTACTCCATCAAAAAAGGGGAAAAATAGTCAATGGGAAACAACTCTGAGAAAAGTAAGTCTCCGCATTTTTTCAGTTGAGAGTTCAAGCAACTTGAACTGAAGAGCTGGATAATTTCTTGACTAAGGGTGTGTTAGAGCTGAAAGGGCTTTTCTTAAAAATGCCCACGTCTGTCCCTCCCATCTCAGAGGGACAATGCAGCTGAGAGAGAGAGACCTCCAAAGCTCTTCCAGGATGACAGAACTAAGTAGGGTCAGAGACAAGATTAGACAAGTCATTTTCTGACACCAGTGCTGTGCTCTTGCCTCTGGCCCCCCATACCAATATGATGTATCCATGACATTGGATTGGCAACATGCCCTTGAGCTTCCCTCAGCACCAGGTTTACATCTAAGTGTGTGGCATTCAGAATAGCTACCTGGTCATTACCTGGGTGCTCATCAGAAGTGCGCATTCAGGGCCCCACCACAGACCTACGGAATCAGAAACTCTGGAGTTGTGGGCCAGTCTCAACAAGCCCACTAGGAGGTTCTGGTGCAGTAAGGTTTCAGAACCACTGGTCCAAAAAATAATATCCGTTTTATTCATTATAATACCATGAATAATAATTATCATGTATTTCATAAATTACAAAAGAGCTTTTATGCTTTTATCCTTTTTTTTTTTTGTAATTTGCAGGGAGAGTCCTCTCAAAAGCTCTGTGAGGATAGAAAGTCAGGTATCAATATATCGATTTTTATGGGTTCGAAGATGAGGCTCAAGGAGAGTAACTGATTGCTGGGGTGGCAGGTCTAGAGAGAGAATGGCCAGAGATGCAAATGAACACCAGCACAGCTACCCCAAGGCACACCACTTCTGGATAAAACTTTTGGCTGTCCTTTCAGAGCATTCCTGGAAGCATAGAATGCTAGGTCAATTGCATAATTGTACTGATGAGGAAATAATAATACTAAGAGCCTACATTTTGTAAGTCCTTGTATATTATATGACCTTGTCAGGTAGGAAGCTAGGACTCAGAAAGAAAAATTTGCCAGCTCAGGGTCACCACCTGGGCCTGGGAGAGTCGGGCTCAGCATGTGGGCTATCTGGCTCCAGGACCTGCCTGCCCAGGGAGGGTACATGGATTGTACTTGGTCATCCAGGTCATCAGGGAGCAGCACTGGACTCCTACACAATGCTTCTGACGGTACATCTAGCATCCTCTCTACTACAGAAAACCCCTTCTCTCTAGACCGATGGTTTTCAAGTCAGCATGCATCAGAACCACCTGGAAAGCTTGTTGAAACACAGATTACCCCCCACCCCAAGAGTTTCTGATTCTTTAGGCTAGGGTGGGGCCCATGAATTTTCATTTCTGGCAAGGTTCCAGGTGATGTTGATGCCACCAGTCTACGGGCCACGCTTTGAATGACAAAGCTGTAAACACCCTAATTTTAAGACTGACGTGGCAAATGAATAAGAACCAAAATTCTGAGTCTAATATCTTCACTGCCACTTCCTAATCAATAGCATACATGCTGTCTCATCCATTTTCCTTTAGCTTCTCATCTACATCTCTCCCCCCTTTCCCTCCCACTGCCTCTCTCTAGTTACCTCAAACTGGGTAACTTTTACAAGTCTCCTAACTTATCCACCCAATTGGTTTCTTTGGCTTAATCTATACTGCCCACTTCCACCAGATTTGCCTTAACAAAGCACCGGTTCCTTAAAGCAGGTTTGGGATTAAAAATCTTCTGTTTTTCCCCATTGCCTAAAGCTCCTAAACTTATTATTTAAGGTCTTCCATGACCTCCATGGACCAACCTAACCTTTCCCTCCTTGTCCACAATGACATGCCTTCACCTCATACTTCATGCCATTACTCTTTCTCTCTTCATGCTTTTGTTCATGCCATTTTCTCTACCTGGAATGTCCTTCCTCATCATCTCCTTTGATTTAAATCCTCAGGGCTCATCTCAAATGCCCTTTCTTCCATGAAGCCTTTAATGAAAACCCCCCATCAAGAGGTTCTCCCTCCTCTGAGTTCTCTAAAGCACAGAGGTCTACATTTGTGGACATTATCTTATGTGGCTTTCTATTAAAATTTCTCCAGCTTGCCGTCATCTTAAGGACAGATATCTTGTCATGTCTTATGCAAATTTGTATTTCATTAGCAGAGTTCCCTAAACTCTTTAGGCTCTCAATCCGCATTTGATGGATGAATAAATATATTCTGTTTCTAGTCATATTTGTTTATATTTTAAGTGAACTGTTAGCTTCCACTGATATTGACCCAAAGATTAAGAAATGAAAGTCAGTGCAAAGCCATTAACAAACATAAAGGACGATTTAATGAAGACGTCTAAGGGCTAGTCATTATACATTGCAACACTCATCCGCCTGACTTCACAGCCAGCTAAATCTTGGCCAAGTTAATGAATCAAAGAGGAAAGATGGTAAAATATAATGAAAATCCCCCAGCTAGTCCCACATCCCTCAGAGCTCCAGGTAATAAAATGAGTACCTATAATAATACTTTATGAACAGCAAAATTCCTGGTTCTCTTGAGAGTGAAGCAAGAACTGAGAGAGAAGTCTGAGATGCCCTGTGTCTGGCTGCCACAATCTTCTAAGAATAATGGCCTTTCTTCCCTTCTGACTTCCAAATCATAGGCAAGTTCTTCTCATTGGTGGCCTCTAATCATACAGAGAAGGGAAGTCAAATAAAATCCATACAATAAGAGGGATTCTGGGAAATGTAGTTTCTTGATTCCCTTCTATGTGCTCCTGCTCAAAAGCCTTTATGATTTTATGCTTTATTTAAATTCTTTTAAGCAAGGCTTTATACAGCCTGGTTCCTTCCAACTCCACACTCCCCCAGGTCGATTGTTCTCTGGGCACATTGGCCTTCTTTTCTTTTTTTGAAAACATTCATGTCTGGTCAAGATGACTCAGTAACTTCATTCTTTGGTGTGCCCTTCCTGTTGTGAAGATACAGCAGTGGAGGACTTACACTTGTTCAATTCAAAGCATACTACAAAGCTACAGTAATTAAGATAGTGTGTTACTGACATAAAGATAGATATATTGGCCAATATAGAAAATAGATCAGTGGAACAGAATTGAGAATCTAGAAATAAAATCTCACATTTATGGTCAATTTATTTCAACAAGGGTGCCAAGACCATTCAATCAGGGAAAGAATAGTCTTTTCAACAAATGCTGCAGGGGCAACTGGATACCCACATGCAAAAGAATGAGTTTGAATGCCTATGTTCTACCATATACAAAAATTAAGTCAAATGAATCATAGAGCTAAACATAAGAGCTAAAAATACAAAACCTTAGAAGAAAACATAGAAGTAAATCTTGATGACCTTCAAGGAGGCAATTGTTTCTTATCTATGACACCAAAAGCACCAAGGACAAAATAAAAAAATGCATAAATAGAATTTCATCAAAATTAAGATAATTTTTGTTCTGTACACTATGCTGTCAAGGAAGTGAAAGGACAACCTATAGCATAGGAGAAAATATTTGCACATAATATATTTAATATTAGACTTATATCCAGAATATATAAAGAACACATACCACTGAATACCCAGAAGAAACATCAATAAATGGCATTATCCAATAGATTGGCAAATACATTCAAGTCTGATAATACCTGGTACTGAGTTGGAGTAACAGGAACTGCTCGTGCCACAGTGAGTTTGTCATCACTTTGGAGAGAATTTGTCAGTATTGATTGAAAGTTGGTGATATACCTTCTGTCTTATTCTTTTTTGTACTTCTATAACTGAATATCCCAAACTGAATAATTTATAAAGAATAGAAATTTATTTCTCATGGTTCTGGAGGCTGGGAAGTCCAAGATCAAGGGGCCTGCATCCTCTGAGAGCTTTTTTCCTGCATCATTCCACAGTAGAAGGGCAGAGAGAGGGCAAGAAAAAATAAAATCAGCATTAATACACTTTATAATCAACATTAATCCATACATGAGGGCAGAGCCCTCATGGCAGAATTACCTCTTAAAGGTCCCATCTTTTTATGCTGTAGCATTGGGAATTAAGTTTCTAATGTATGCTTTTTGGGAGACACATTCAAACCATAGCACCTACCCTATTGCCTAACAATTCTACTTCTAGGCATATACCCTTGAGAAATTCTACATAAATATCTAATGAGGGTTCACTGTTGCATTGTTAAATAGTGAAAAACTGGAATCAATATGTCCACCAGCAGAAGACATTTTTTAATTGTAGTTGATTCATGTCACGGAATGTTGCATAAAGTAACTTGTGTTCCGCCTCACAAGATTAAAAAAACATTTTGCACCAGGGCTATTCCAAAAGTGATCTAATCACTGGGTCTTTCTATTATGCACAAAAATTTAAAGCGAACATATTCTTTGACCTAGTTATCCTACTTTTAGGAATTTGCCCAAAAGGGACAATTATACTAGTAAGATAAATCTTAAAATAACAAAGTAAGTTGCAGATCATATAAACAGTATGTCTTTCTTTAATTTTAAAGCATATAAAACCATATTGAATATGTAGTAAAAATAAATAAACCAAGCATAAGAATGATAAAAACCCAATTCAGAACAATGTGGACACTGGGGAGGGAAAGAAAGAAAAGAAAGAAAAGAAAGAAAAGAAACAAAGAAAGAAAGAAAGAAAGAAGAGAGAAAGAAAGAAAGAAAGGACAGAGAAAAGGAAGAAAAGAAGGAAGGAAGGGAGGAAGAAAAGGAAAGAAAGGAAAGAAGAAAGAAGAAAATAAAGAGAAGAGAAAGAAGGAAAGAAAAACAAAGAAAGAAAAATGGGAATTGGGGAAGGGTACACAGGGAATTTCAGTTGTAGCTACAAATTTTTACTTTTTAAAAAATGAAGTGAATATGGCAAAATAAGATTTGTTAAAGTTTTGCAGTAAGTACACAAACATTCTATTATTATTCTTTGACTATTTCTATAGACTTAAATAAAAATAAAATAAAATAACTAAAAATAAATAAAATACATTCATAATTTTTTACTAGCTCTTTTCTGCTTCGTGTGCTTCACTGTTCCCTTTCCCTGGAATTCTTTATGCAATAATTAAGAGTGGAGGTGAAGATCCAGACCGCCTGGGCTTGGGTCCCAGCACTGAGTTGACTTAGGGAGAGTTACCTAATCTCTTGATGTTCAGTTTCTCCACCCTGTCCTGCCATAAGCTGCTGTTGAGATTGAGATGTGAATGGACCTCACTCTCCACACTGCTTGCCTGGGAAGCACCCTACCCTGTCTAATTGCAGACCCAAGGTGTCATTTTTGGGAGCTTATCATTGATCCGCAACCCACCCTTGGGCCAAGTTCAGGCTGATGCAGCTGCAGCCATTGCCCAGCCAAGGAGGAAAGGGAAGCCATCCTTTCCTGCATATATCTAGGATAACACCTACTATCCTGAAATAGGCTGCCGTAAGACCCACTCGAGCAGACCATACTTCTCACAGTTTCTTGTCCATGCTGATCACCTGAGAGGGACTTTGCCCTCTTTGGTCACAGGCCCACAGCTGGCACCCTTTTGAGAGTTTGATGTTGGACTGCACCCTGTCCTTGGGCCAAGTTTGGGGCAACGTGACTGTAGCCACCACCTGGCTGGGGAGAGACAGGGGAGACAAAGATCTCCCAAGAACACTGAAGATAATACCAACCACGCTGCTACGGGCAGCTGTAATACTAGAGACTAACCTGCCCAACCCATTGCAGGTGCCAGTAATACCAACACACACCACTTTTGTCCCATTGGGTTGCTCCACCACCACTACTGCCATCAACCATATCACACCAGCTACCCAAGGACCTGAGAATCTGTCCACATACCTGGCCCACTGTTCCTACCACCAACTTCTGAGAAAGCCACCTGAAGGTCCAAGAATTGGCTCTCCAGGACCCACTAACACCAGGGCCAGTGTAAAATGCTCTGGAACCTCAAAACAAGCACATTCAACCCACTGCTGGCACCACTGAGGCTCAAAGTCTGTCTCTGTTGGCATCCAAGTCCCCAGCAAAACTTCACCACAGCCTCAACTAATAAGCATATCCTAAGCCACTGAGGAAATCACAGATACCACTGACCCTGTGTACTGCCTAAGAAATCATAAAAAGATACACTACCACAGGCACACAAAATCAAAGCCAAAGTGTCTTACTCAACCAATACCATAAATACATCTTTAGGAAAAAAATTCTTCCCTTTGAAAGCAATTTCAAAAAATTGAAAGAAGTGACTGCTACACCAGATGCACAGATACCAATGGAAGGACACAGGAAACATGGAAAAGCAAGGAAATATGACACCACCAAAGAACTGCATCAATTGTCCAGCAACAGATCACAATCAAAAAGAACTCCTTGAAATGACAAAGAATTGGAAATATTGATTTTAAAGACCCTCAATGAAATGCAAGATAAATCTGAAAACCAATACAAAGAAATTAGAAAATCAATTCAGGATATGAATTGGAAATTTACCAAGCAGATAGATATCTTTAAAAAGGAAAACAGAAATTCCGGGAAGTGAAAAATCATTTAAAGGAACTACAAAATACATTTGAAAGTTTTAATAAAAGACTATACTAAGTAGAAGAAAGAATCTCAGAATTTGAAGACAGGTCTGTTGAAATAATCCAGTCACACAAAAACCAGGAAAAAAATATTTTAAAAGAATGAGCAAAGGCTTCAAGACATCTGGGAATACATAAAGAGATCAAACTTACAAATTACTGCTATTCCCAAGGGGAAAGAGAGACCCAAAAGTTTAGAAAACCCATTTAAGGAAAAAATCAATGAAAACTTCCCAAGTCTAGCAAGAGAGTTAGACAACCAGACACAGGAGGCCCAGTGATCACCAGGAAAATACATTGCCAAAATGACTTCACCACAGCATATTACATTCAGAATGTCTAAAGTCAAAGTGAAAGAGAGAATTTTAAAATTAGCAACAGAAAAGCATCAAGTCACCTATAAAGGAAACCCCACTAGACTACCAGCAGACTTCTCAGTAGAAATCTTACAGGCCAGAAGAGAATGGGATGGTATTTTCAAAGTGCTGAAAGAAAAATACTTGTCAGCCAAGAATTTTAAATCCTGCCAGAATAAGCTTCATAAATGAAGGACAAATAAAGTCATCCCCAGACAAGCAAACACTGAGAAAATTCATCACCACTAGACCAGACCTATAGGAAATGCTTAAAGGGGCCTTAAACATGGAAATGAATGGTCAATATTCACTCTCACAAAAGCACACAAAACTATAACTCACAGGTCTTACAAAACAATCACACAAAGAAGAAGAGAAAGGAATCAAATGACAATATCACAGAATTTCACCAAACCACAAAGGCAAAAAGAAACAAAGAATGTATAAAACAACTAAAAAACAGCAACATGACAGGAACAAAGCCTCACATATCAATATTAACCTTGAACATAAATGGGTTAAATGTTCTATTCAAAAGATATAGATTGGTGGAATGAATTTTTTAAAGAAGTGATCCATTTATATGTTACTTCCAAGAAACTCACCTCACTCATAAAGACAAACAGACTGAAAGTGAGGAGGTGGAAAAAGATATTCCATGCAAACAGAAACCAAAAGTAAGCATGAGTAGTTATACATACATCAGATAAAACAGACTTTAAATGAAAAACAGTAAAAAAAGACAAAAAAGGTCATTGTATAATGATAAAGGGATCAATTCAGCAAAAGGACGCAACAATCCTAAATATGTATGTACCCAGCATCAGAGCACCTAGATTCACAAAACAAATATTAATAGACCTAAATAAAGAGATAGATAGCAATTCAATAATAGTGGGGGACTTCACCACCTCACTCTCAGATCATCAAGACAGAAAATCAACAAAGAAACATTGAACTTAAATTGGACTTTAGACCAAATGGACTTAGCAGACATTTACAGAACATTCTACTGAAAAACTGCATGCTTTTCATTAGCACATGGAACATTCTCCAAGATAGACCATATGTTAGGCCACAAAACAAGTCTTAACAAATTTTTAAGCATTGAAATTATATCAAGTATCTTCTCAGACCACAGGGGAATAAAGATTAAAATCAATACCAAGGGGAACTTCAGAAACTATACAAATACATAGAAATTAAACAACATGCTCCTGAATGATCCCTGGGTTAATGAAGAAATTAAGATGGAAATTTAAAAATGTTTTGAAACAAAGGAAA
>RJWJ010001764.1:15394-118907 GCA_004363605.1 Indri indri
CCACAGGGGAATAAAGATTAAAATCAATACCAAGGGGAACTTCAGAAACTATACAAATACATAGAAATTAAACAACATGCTCCTGAATGATCCCTGGGTTAATGAAGAAATTAAGATGGAAATTTAAAAATGTTTTGAAACAAAGGAAAATGAAAATACAACATACCAAAACCTGTGGCAAAAAGCAAAAGCAGTGCTAAGAGACAAGTTTATAGCATTAAATGCCTACATCAAAAAATTGCCTACACGAAAAATCACAAATTAACAATCTAATGTCACACCTAAAGGAACTATAAAAACAAGAACATGTCAAACCCGAAGTTAGCAGAAAAAAGAAATAACAAAGATCAGAGCAGAACTAAATGAAATAGAGACTAAAAAAAATACAAAGTCGATGAAATGAAAAATTGGCTCTTTGAAAAGATAAACAAAATTGATAAACCACTAATTAGACTAACCAAGAAAAGAAGATAAAATATCCAAATAAATAAAATCAGAAATCAAAAAGGAGACATTACAACTGATACCACAGAAATACAAAAGATCATCAGAGACTATTATGAACAAGTATGTGTTCACAAACTAGAAAACCTGAAGGAGATGGATAAATTTCTGGAAAAATACAGTCTCCTGAGATTGAACCAGGAAGAAACAGGACACCTGAACAGACCAATGATGAGTAGCAAGATTGAATCAGCAATTTAAAAAAATCTCCGAACAACAACGCCAATGACAACAAAGCCCAGGACCAGATGGATTTACAGCCAAATTCTACCAAACATACAAAGGATACTAATACCAATCCTCCTGAAAGTCTTCCAAAAAAATGAGGAGGATGGAATTCTCCCTAACTCATTCTAGAAGACTGATATCACCCTGATACCAAAACCAGACCAGGGCACGACGAAGAAAGAAAACTACTAACCAACATCTCTGATGAACAGACATGTAAAAATCCTCAAAAAAATACTAGCAAATTGAATCCAACAGCACATCAAAAAGATAATATACCATGATCAAGTGGGTTTTATACCAGGGATGCAAGGATGGCTTAACATACACAAATCAATAAATACAATACATCATATAAAGAGAATTAAAGACAAAAACCATATGATCATCTCAATAGACGCAGCAAAAGCATTTGATAAAATTCAGTATCCCTTCATGATAAAAATCCTCAACAAACTGGATATAGAAGGAACATACCTCAAAATAATAAAGGTTATATACAAAAAACCCACAGTTAACATTATACTTAATGGGGAAAAGTTGAAAGCATTCCCCCTAAGAACTGGAACAAGACAAGGATGCCCACTTTCACCACTCTCATTCAAGAGAGTTCTGGAAGTCCTCACCAGAGCAATCAGACAAGATAAAAATAAATAAATAAATAAAAGGCATCCAAACTGGAAAAGAGGAAGTCAAATTATCCTTGTTCACTGTTGACTTGATCTTATGTCAAAGAAACCCTAGAGACTCCACCAAAAAACTCCCATATTTGATAAATGAATTCAGTAAAGTTTCAAGATACAAAACCAATGTACAAAAAATCAGTAGCATTTCCATACACCAACAGCAATTTAGTTGAGAACTGAATGCGATCCTATTTATAATAGCTATAAAAAAATACCTAGGAATATATTTAACCAAGAAGGTAAAAGATCTCTGCAAGGAAAATGACAAAACACTGACGAAAGAAATTGTAGATGACATAATCAAATGGGAAAACATTCCATGCTCATGGATCAGAAAAATTAATATTGTTAAAATGACTGTATTGCCTGAAGCAACCTAAAGGTTCAATGCAATCTGTATCAAAATATCAATGTCATTCTTCAGAGGAAAAAAAAGAATTCTAAAGTTCATGTGGAACCAAAAAACAGCCTGATAGCCAAAGCAATCTTGAGTGAGAAGTACAAAGCTGGAGGCATCACATTGCCTGACTTCAAATTATACTACAAAGCTATAGTAACCAATATAGCTTGGTAGTGGTATAAAAATAAACACATAGATCAGTGGAAAAGAACAGAGAATCCAGAAATAAAGCCACATACTTACAGCCAACTGATCTTTGAAAAAATTGACAAGAACATACACTGGGGAAAGGGCACCCTTTTCAATAAGTGGTGCTGAGGAAATTGAATTGCCATATGCAGAAGAATAAAACTGGACCCCAATCTCTTACCATATACAAAAATAAACTCAAGATGGATTTAAATAGAAAACTTAAATATAAGACCTCAAACTATAAAAATACTAAAAGAAAACCTTGGGAAAACTCTTCTGGACATTGGTCTAGGCAAAGAATTCATGCCCAAGACCTCGAAATCAGAAGCAACAAAAGTAAAATAGACAAATAGGACTTGATTAAACTAACAAAGTTTCTGCACAGTAAAAGAAATAATCAAAACAGTGAACAGACAATTTGCACAATGGGAGAAAATATTTGCAAACTATATGCTGGCATGGGACTAATATCCAGAATTTACAAGGAACTCAAACAACTCAACAAAAAGCAAACAAACAAATAACTCCTTTAAAAAGTAGGCTAAGGACATGAATAGACATTTTTCAAAAGACAGACAAATGGCCAGGAAGCATATGAAAAAATGTTCAACATCACTAGTCATCAGAGAAATGCAAATTCAAACCACAATGAGATATCATCTTGCACCAATCAGAATGGTTATTACTAAAAAGACAAAAAACAACAGATGTTGGTGAGGATGCAGAGAAAAGGAAACTCTTATACACTGTTGGTGAGAATGTAAATTAGTGCAATTTCTATGAAAAACAGCCTGGAAATTTCTCAAAGAATTAAAAGTAGAACCACCATATGATCCTGCAATACCACTACTGGGTATCTACCCAGAGGAAAATAAATCAACACATAAAAAATATATCTGCACTTGTATGTTTATCGCAACACTATTCGCAATAGCAAAGCTATGTAATCAACTCGAGTGTCCATCAACAGAGGATTGAATAAAGAAAATGTGGTATATATACACAGTGGAATACTATTTAGCCATAAAAAGAATGAAATCATGTCTTTTGCAGTGTGTTAGTCTGTTTTGCATTGTTATAAAGGAAACACCTGAGGCTGAGCAATTTATAAAGAAAAGAGGTTTATTTGGCTCATTTTTGTGTAGGCTGTAAAAGAAGCATGGTACCAGCATCTGCTTCTGGTGAGGACTTCAGGGAGTTTCCAATCCAGGTGGGAGACAAAGTGGGAGCAGCATGTCACATGGTGAGAGAAGGAGGAAGAAAGGGAGGAGGAGGTGACAGGCTCTTCTAAACAACCAGCTCTTGCATGAACTAATAGAGTGAGAACTCATTACCTTGGGGAAGGCACCAAGCTATTCATGAGGGATTGCCCTCATGACTGAAACACCTCCTACTTGGCCCCACATCCAACATTGGAAATTAAATTTCAACATGAGAATTGGAGGGAATAAGTATCCAACCTATATCATGTAGCAACATGGAGGAAACTGGAAGCCATTTTCTTAAATGAAACAACTGACACAGAAAGACAAATACCACAGGTTCTCATTTGTAAGTGGGAGCTAAATAATGTGTATACACGGAAGCAGAGTATGGAATGATGGACAGTGGAGACTCGGTAGATGGGGCCGAGGCCGGGAAGATGGGAAGTTGCTCGATGGGTACGGTGTGCATTGCTCCCATGATAGATGCACTGAAGGCCCTGATTTCACCACAATGCAACACATCAATGTAGCAAAACAGCACTTGTGCCCCATAAGTATATACAAATAAATTTCTTTCAGAAGTGTTCTATAGTTTTACTGTACAAGACTTTCACCTCTTTGGTTAAATTTATTCCTAGGTATTTTATTATTTTGATACTATTATGAATGGAATTATTTTCTTCATTTTCTTGTCAGATATTCATTGCTGGTGTATAGGAACCCAATTTATTCTTTGTTCTGATCTTGTATGCTGCAACTTCACTAAATTTGTTACTAACTTCAGTAGATTTTGTGGATTATTTGGGATTTTTTATGTATAGGATCATGACATCTGTAAATAGAGATAGTTTTACCTCTTCCTTTCCTATTGGGATGCCTTTTATTTCCTTTTCTTGTCTATTTGCTCTGGCTAGAACTTCCAGTACAATGTTGAATAACTGTGGTGAAAATGGACATCCTCATCTTGTTCCTGATCTTAGAGAGAAAACTTTCAGTCTTTTGCCATCGAGTATGATGCTAGCTGTGGGGTTTTCACAAATGCCCTTTATCCTGTTGAGGAAGTTCCTTCCTACTCTTACTTTTTTGAGTGTTTTTGTCATGAAGAGTATTGAATTTGTTAAATGCTTTTTCTGTGTCAATTGAGATGACCGTGTGGAGTTTTTTTTTTTTCTTTCATTCTATTAATGTGGTACATTATATTGATTAATATTTTTATGTTGAACCATATTTTCATTCTTTGGATAAATCCTACTTGGTCATGGTATAGAATCCTTTTAATACGCTTTTGGCTTTAGTGTGCTAGTATTTTGTCGAGAGTTTCTGCATGTGTATTCATAAGGGATATTGGTCTGTAGTTTTTGTGTGGTGTCTTTGTCTTGCTTTGTTATAATGGTAAAGCTGGCTTCATAGAATGAATGAGGAAATGTTTCCTCCTCTTCCATTCTTGGGAAGAGTTTGAGAAGGATCAATGTTAATTTTTCTTTAAATGTTTAATAGAACTCACCAATAAAGTCATCTAGTTATGAACTTTTTTTATTTGGGAAATTTTTGATACTGATTCAATCTCTTTTTTTTTTCTTTCAGATTTTCTATTTCTTCTTGAGTCAGTTTTTGGCCATTTATGTATTTCTAGGAATTTGTTCATTTCATCTAGGTTATCAAATGTGTTGGTGTACAATTGTTTGTAGTAGTCTGTTATAATCTTTTTTATTTATTTAAAGTCGATAGTAATGTCCCCACCCTTATCTGATTTTAGTTATTTGTGTCTTCTCTCTTTTTTTTTTTTAATTTTTATTTTTAGGAAACCAACCTCACCTAGGATCTCATTTCTTCCTTAGTGTAGCTAAAGGTTTGTCAACTTCGATGATCTTTTAAAGAGTCAACTTTTGCTTTCAGCATGCATTACTTTTTAAATAAAAATATATATGCCTGAGTTGCATTACAAATGAGTTGTCCTCCCCACACTTGTCCTTTCCCCACCACCAAGTGTTTATGGTTTTCCTGCACAGCCAACACCAGTTGGGCACATCCTCAACCAGCCATACTTAGCCAGGGTCTGTCTCCCTCTGACCATCACTCACTGCCCACCCGGGATGAGTCCAGCCATGTCCACCAATCAGAATCTCTGCCACATCCAGCTCAGTGGGTTTTCTCTCATGCCATCTGTGCCTACAAAGACCACAATCTGGGTTTCCTGATGTTTGCTATAGCATTGTGCCCCTCCCTGGGACACCTCAGAAGCCACAATGTTATAAATGAAACTTCATCCTGCCCCTTCTGCTCGCTAAGACTTGGTGAGACGGTGGGGGGCTGGTTGTGAATGTGAAGCCTAACTTCTCACTCCCCGGAACCAGCCCCAACCTACTGTTGCCAAGTCCTGGGGACATCTATAAATGCCTTCTAAGTACTCTGTCCTGGCCTACCCCCCGCCAAGCCTTCCTCCCTAGAGCAGTCTACCTCTGAGGCAGCCATACTGAGATCTTAATCACAGAGTGGTTTAAAACATCTGGGCTACAGAAGAACACGGTATTCTCTCCCTACTACTGGGTTCAGATGAATCTTTTCAAGTCACTTAAGAGACCTTTTTAGCAAGTAACTGTATTAAAGACCTGACTTCATTTGTTTTTCTCCAAAGTATATTTGGCCTAAAGGTATGGAAACATCTTATCTATAACCTTTACACTCTAAGCTAATAAAGATTTAAATTACCATTTTGTTGACCTTTTTGTTTCTATTTTTAATCACACATTCTTGTCTGTTCTTAGTTCACCTGGAGACAACAGTAAACTTAGAAGATGGGAGAGAAATTAACATCTGACCTCTGCCACTTGACATTTCCTTTCCAAGAATCATTTGCAGTTGCTGGGCTTTCTAGCTGTGATTCTGTGCCCTGTTGTGCTACTTTTTTACTTGGGACAAAAGCAGTGGAGATAGTTTGCATTACTGTCATTATGAAGACATGACTGGAACAGGTGGGAACATAATAACTGCTTTTTCTGTGGGTATCATATTAGTCCAGACCATGTTTAACCCAAACTAAAGATATGAAATCCTAGAACTCAGTAATCTATTTTAGCAGGTCACAGGAAGCACGCGAACCATAGAAACCACAACGAACCAAAACCATCTGTGCTGCCAAGAGGCAAGAATTTCTCCCTCTTCTAAAGGTGCCAACAGAACAAATCCATCATAGGTAAGTAAGGAAGCTACAAGGGGCATCAGCAAAGGCCCTGCAGGCTGTTGACATGCCTTTTCTGTATTTTCACCCCACCAGCAATTCTCTGCAGCCTTGTTTTTCCCACATTTTCACTTGGTTTAGTCTTGCCAGCCCTGGAGTGGCAGAGAGGTTCTGAGAACAAACCTAACTTCCAGCTTCCACGGTCTAACCCCCAATTCAGCTGCTGACCGCCAGAGTTATCATTCTGGTCACAGCCAGTGTCAGTCTGGGTCTTCTGTTGGCATTCAGGGAGCATGAACTATTTTCATCTCACAGGTTTGCAGAAGAATTGAGCTTCTCCTCATCCCTGCCGCGGGTCACCTTCAGGTGACCACATCCCGCCTTCCGTGTACTCCTGGTTGGTCACAGATGCACCAGAGCTGGGTGGCTGCCAACGTGCTTTCCCTCAAGTCTACTCGGAGGGCCATGTTCACCTTGCATAGTAGGAGTCTTGGAAATCATGAACCCAGTGTCACCAGGTAGATATGGAATTCTTAAACTCATGGAAAGGCATCCCTCCTAACTTTCCCCATGTGCACAAAGAATTCCAAGATATGCTTATCGAGATTCCCAATTTTCTGACTATCTATTATAGTTGGACCAGGAGAGAAGAAAGTGGCAAGAAAAAAAAAATCTGTTTGACTTGACAGTTGTGTGTTATTTGCCATTCTCCCCCAGCTCCACTCCGAGCCCCAGGAAGCCAACACCTATGGGCTGCATCACCTGGGCACCCCAACGCTCCCTGTGCCCACCGAGTTCAGCCACCGGGAGGCACCGGCAAGAGGCCCCTGAAGTTCCGGCAGTGGCCGTATGTGGCTGTGTCTCTCACCCTGCAGCTCTCCACTCCAGTTCACAGCAGGGATCAGGGGATAATTGTTTGTTTGACGCCTCAAGCTGTAGAGAAGGAAAAAAAAATTTTTTTTCCTCAACCCTTGTTAAGTTCTTAGTTGGAATGGACCCCTGTAACAAAAGAAACAGATTAATAAGGTGAAAAAAAAAAGAAGTTTGTTAACATGCATATTTCAAATATCATACATGCTTCATATATTTCATAGAAGATATACAGGAATGAATAATTCTCGGAGGTGGTTTGAACTCCACCTTATATAGAATCTTCAACAAAGAACAGCAAATTTTTAGAGAAGCAACAAAACAAAGGAAAAGGACTTCGAGTCTCTAGGGACAGCAACTTGTGGGGAGGCAAATAACTGGCAGATAAAGGCTAGACAGTAAAGCTTGTTCACGTAGATTCCCCAGAAACATCGCCAGGTCGATAAGGATTTAAAGTTTCCTCAGTGGTTAACCTTGTTCTTCCTGGAGGAAGCGGGTGGAGGGACAGCTTTTGTCTTTATGAAATCTATGTCCCGCTTTTAGACAAACACAGGAAGGGGCAGAGATCTTTCCTACATCTACTTCTTCTTAACTGCCTTTAGCTCAGCAATCCTTATGCAAAAGAGGCATATTTTGGGGTAGCAAATTCTGGTCTCCCACAAAGCATGGGGTTGACAGCTCCCACTGACACTAGTCTCTGGGCACCTCACCATCCCTGTCGCTTCTCTTAACCCTGCTCACCCTTCCATAAATACTCTCAATGCTATAGTCTCTTCAAAATCTCAGCCGAGTGTGCCATCCACCCCCTGGGATCGGATAAGCGAAAGATTTGAATCCTGGCTCCACTACTACCTACCTCTGTGCCCTCCTTGTTTATAAAGTTGCAGGGCTGGAGTCAATGATCTCCAGGGTGAGGACAGAAACATAAAGTGGTTGTAGTCAGTAAGAGCAAAATTCTTGGGTCTTGGTCTTCCCCATCCCGGGTTGAATCAAAGGAACTGGGGGCGAGAGGCCAGCATCAGGAGATTCAGAAGTGGCAGTGGGCTCAGTGTCACTGGGGTGGGGATGACCTGTCTTGTTACTGAAATCTCAGACAGACCCTTCTGATCCCTGTCCAGAGACACATTAGGAGACAATTGGTGAACTTGCCCTGTTCCTGAACAAGCAAGGAGCTGTCTTCCAGGGAAAAACCTGAGGCCCTTCTTACTTGGCACAAAAACCAGGTCTGGTGTAGGACACGTGGTTCCAACTTACAGAAATCTAGAAAGGACTCCTGGACTGCACTGGACACTGGATTGTTGCTGGCATTAGCTCCAGCAGTGGCTGCTTCCTTCAGCCGTCAGCTCTCAGCAGGACTCAGGTGAGGCTGCTTGTTACCTGTCTAGTGCCTGCCACATGCCAGACACTGCACTAGCTGCTTTGTGTCCACTTAACACTCACAGACCCCAGATCTTATTATTCATATTTTATAGCTGGGGAAATGGAAGCTTAGAAACTTGCCAGGGCCACAGCATGAGCTCTTGACTCCAGCATCTGCTGAATTCCAGAAAGGGCCAGTGGCCAACTCAGATGACCCTACATTCTCTGTAGGACCTTAGGAATGTTTGTAAGTATGATGCCTACATTAAAGAATTTGTGTTTCTTTTAAAAAAACTTCTTTCCAAGGAGTGGGACCTATAATAACTGAGGCCCTTGTTGCTAAGGACATTCCTGACACAAGAGACCATTTAGCATTCCCTTTTCATTAAAAAGTTTGAAACCCTGTCATTTGCAACAGTACGAATGAATCTGGAGGACATTGTGTTAAGTGAAATAAGCCAGCACAGAAAAACAAATACTGCATAATTTCACTCATATATGGGACCTAAAAATGTTCATCTCATGGAAGCAGAAAGTAGAACAGTGGCTACTAGAGATTGAGAAGAGAAGGGGGGAGAAGAGGATGGGAGAGGTTGGTCAACTGGCACAGAGTAACCATCAGACAGGAAGAATAAGTTCTGATTCTCTATTACACAGTAGGGTGACTACAGTTACCAATGTGTTGTATAGATCCAAATAGCTAGAAAGGATGTCCAAGGTTCTCACAGAGAAATGATAAATGAGGTGATGGATATGCTAATTACTTAGCTTTGATTATTACAAAATGTATACATGTATCAAAACATCACATCACATCCCATACGTATGTATAACTAACATGTGTTGATTAACAATTTTTTTAAAAAACTTTTTTTAAGTTCTAGCTAAATAAAATTTTTAACCAGATTCTAAATCCACAATACCACTGAAACCAGTGCACGTGCACACGGGAAAGCCTCATTATATTTCTTCCTCTACCACCAGCAGCCCCCACTAGCATTTACCCTCTGGAAAATGAAAAGTTCTGTTGTGCTTGTATCATGCAAATTATTACTAGTAGGAGGGCAGAGAGCAGAAGAGTTCCAGATGTAGATGCCCATAAGATAAAGAAGCCCAGAGCCGTTAGATGTAGGAGCAGATGTATAGGGTTTGCCTGACTCATCCTCAAGGTTGCATAAGCAAGATTTCAAAATTAATCCTACTCTGAAGACCTCAACCCAGTGTACAACGTTCCTGGCTGGAAAAGAAGAACTATATTTTTCTAATTTTTTTTTCAACTCTTTACCATTACTTGCCTTTGTATCTCCGCCTTCTCTTTCTGCAAGAAACTGTATTTCCTACTTCTGCACACCAAGTTTCTACCTCGAGATCTGTTTGGTTCAGTTGCTGAGAAACCTGACACACCAGTGCCGCCTGGAAGAAGCCATCCCCTGGTGAGTGGTGGGGGCTTTTTCCATCACTTTATGATGCATAGACTGAAAGCCTCTCACAGCTGGAAATGCATTCACAGGGCACAGCCTGAGGGGCTGCAAAGCCCATGCCCTTGGGAGAAATGATCAGGAAGGGAGAAAGGGGTGGAGGGTGGCATGTGTACCAGGAGATGTCAGAGAGACCCCGAGGAGAGGGAGGAGGTGCAGGTGCAGCAGGTGGGAGTCCCCCCAGGGCTCAGGTGACAGGAGAGAGTGGGCAGCACATAACGTAAGAACAGCCACTCTGCTCACTTACCCTCCAGACACCTGAGGACTCACTTTGCTCCTCTGAGCACCCAAGGACTTTAAAGAGCTGGCACTTTCTACCTAGAAAATTTTCCCCCTCTGATCCATATATAGTGCCATCCAGGCCCTGGACTAAAATGCACCTCTTGCCTCAACTCAGAGGGTCAACAGAGGCGGAAGTGAGGAATTTATTTTTCTGAGAGGCAGCTTTCTACCAGTTCTGGACTGTATGTCCTGACACCTGAAATGATGCCTAGGTCAGCACGTTTCAGCCACTTTGCTGATTGCTTACTGCAGTGGGAACTAGTCGCTAGCTAGTCATCAAAATTAAATTCATGTGTGCACAGTATTTCGCATAGCACCTAGGGCTTCAGGAGCACTCAGTTAATGACCACAGTTGTAACTCTTTAGGTGGATGCATTTTTTTCCCCCAACCTTGACCAGAGGTCTTATTTAATTTCTGCAGATTTAAAAAATCTGGCTCAGTGATGCAAAATGTAAGACCTGTGAAATGCATGTCAATCACAAGACAAATGGAAGGGTAAGGTGTTTAGATGGATGAAAACAAATTCAGTCACTACCAGCAAAAAAATTCTTGGGAATCAAGCCTTAATGATGTTAGGTCTTATAATTCTTATTATCAGAAAGAGTTTCATGTGCTCATTCAGTGAGCATTTACTGGTGCCTCCTTTAGCCGGGTAAGAGCTGGGGACAGAAACACAATCCAGTCCTTGACCTGGGGGAGCATGCAATGTGTAGACGATAACATGATGATTTATTGAAATGCATGCAGTGTTGTGAGGTAAGAGCAATTTGACAGAGAATGCAAATTAGGCTTCACAGAGAAGAAGAATCTGAGCAGGAGGTATTGAAGGATGAATAGGAGCTCACCGACCATTTCAGACAGAGGGACAGAGATATGCAGAACCACACGAAGGAAATGGAGAGTCTGGGGAGGTGGAGAGAAGAGGGCTGTGGCTGAAGCAGGACTGGGGATTGGAGGAGTGCTTGGAGAGGAGGCTGAGAAGCAGTGAGCTTGGGAAAGGCCTGCCAAGCAGTCTGGACATAATCTCTGAGGTCCCACCACATATATGTCATGGGGCTACTGGAGATTTTAAGCTGAGAAGTGCATGATCCAATTTCAATTTAAAAGAAGACCGATTGAGGGAGAACCTGGCCAGGGACAAACAGTGGACAAAGGAAAGACCACAATGAAGGCAGAAGTGGGGCGCGTAGGCGGCGAGAAAATGGTGGTTGAAAGAGGAGCAGAGGGGATGGAGCCACGTATGAGGTAGAGCTCACATGACATCATAAGGACACAGAGCAGTTCTCTGCACCAGACGCTGTGCTGCGTCCTTCTCTCCATGGGTCTTCACAGCAACTCAGCATAGTTAATATTTTACACGTAAAGAAACATACTTGAAGAAGTAATTGGCCCCAAATTACACAGTCTGTAAGTTGGAGGCAGGACTCAAATCCAGGTCTGTTTGGCTCCAAAGGTTGGCTCCTACTTTTCTGAAGATGAAGGGACCCGGGATGATGCCAAATCAGCTTCTTAGGCAGTGGAGTAAGTGACAATAACCAAGATAAGGAGCCCATGATCTGGAGCAGGTGCCAGGGGGTGATCAGTTTGGGGTGGGTTGAATTTCAGGGAACTGCAGGACACCCGCTTTTCTCACTGCTGTGTATCGGTGCCTGAGTCTGGCTCCTAGTAGGTGCTCAGCAAACATTGGTTAAGTGAATAAATCTGTGGAGAGATATGCAGTAGGCAATTGAAAACTCAACTCTGGGGCTGAGGAGAAAGGTAGAACTTAAGGACAGGAATGAAAGGGAAGCATTAGCACCTCAGGGAGTTAGAACCTGAGATCAGACAACCAGACTCAGGAGAAACTTTGCAAGAATGAAGAGGCAAAGGATAAAAAAGGTGAGAGCCAAGTGTGGTGCCTGGGGACTCGTGGGGCATGGGCAGGAGAAGAAGATGCCAATGGAGGACATTAATAAGAAGTGATCAGACGGGGCTCCCTCCTGGAAGCAAACAGAGTTTTAAGTGGAGGAAGGGAGCAGAAGGATCACACACTCAGTGAGGATGAAACTGGAACAAAGCCAGGGTGTTTGAAAGCTGGGTTGTCATTGTGACCATGGCAAGAGGAGTTTAGGTAGGATGACAGAGACAGAATTGAGAGCATTTAGTTAGAACGCTTTGGGTTCCAGGTAACAGAAAATGCAGTTTATAATGGCTTAAAAGCAGGGGCTTATTTTTCTCAAATAACAAGAAGTCATAAGACGAGCTGTTGGCTTGAGACATGGTGACGCGGGGACTCTGCTGGCTTCTCTCTGGCTCTCTGGATCTTCCATCCTGCTCCCAAGCACTGTTAGGTCCCGAGCCCAGAGGGAGACACACAAAGCCTCAGGTAGCAAAATGCTGTTTATTTTGAGCATCTGGGTGCAGATGGGTGGAGGGCTAAAGAGCGTCCACCCCGAAGGAGGGGAAAGCCTTGGGTTTTGTAGAAGGCTTTTCCAGGGGGAGTCAGCAACTGGACCAGAACAGCCGCTATAATAAATTATTTTCAAACGACCAATTTCTGGGACCCCTGCTTCAGTCTCATCCTGCAGAGATTGGGGGGTAGTTTCATCCTTATAAGGGGGGAAAGGAATGCCGGCATCGCTGCAACCGTCTGTGCTCAGAGTTAGATTTACAACCTCTGGACTCTCCAGACTCCTGCTGCTATTGTTTCACAGGCCTTATGATCGCTGTCTAAGCTTTCCATTAACTGCATTTTGTCCTATACGTACTTTTCAGGTTCCTACCCTGAGCAAACCTAACAAGCACCACGCCTCCCAAGACGGGCTGTGAAAGCAGAAGGGGCAGGTGGGGGTTCCCCTGTGTCTCTCTACTCAGGGAAAAAGGGCCTTCTCAGAAGCCCCTGGCACACGCCCCTCACATATGATTGTCCAGGGACGAGCCACAGGCCCATGCACCAGCTGCAGAGCAGGTAGAGAAAGTGGGCATCTGGCATTTTCAGTCTTATAACGAGAATCAGGCAGGCTGGGAAGACAAAAGGTATTGGGAAATGGCTACTGGGTAGATGGCTGGTGTCTGCTGCTAGGGACGAAAGGGAAGTAAGGAACTAGCACATGTTTCGGTGGAGCAAGGCTATTTTGAAGATCGGGGATCATGGTGTTTATGCTGTGTGATGATCATATCGTTCTCTGTTTACAGAACAGAGGAAAATGGATGACAAGGACACGTCTCCTCAGTTAATCCACAGCACGTCGTCCACATATCATTCTCTGTTTCCAGGAGACATCAACATGAACAGTGAAGAAGCCACCACCGTTTATGACTATGATTACGGTGCACCCTGTAACAAATTTGACGTGAAGCAAATTGGGGCCCAGCTCCTGCCCCCACTCTACTCGCTGGTGTTCATCTTCGGGCTTGTGGGCAACATGCTGGTCGTCCTCATCCTGATCAACTGCAAAAAGCTCAAGAGCATGACTGACATCTACCTGCTCAACCTGGCCATCTCTGACCTGCTCTTCCTGCTCACCATCCCATTCTGGGCACACTATGCTGCCAACGGGTGGGTCTTGGGGAATGCAATGTGTAAGTTATTTGCAGGGCTGTATCACGTCGGCTATTTTGGTGGAATCTTCTTCATCATCCTCCTGACAATCGATAGGTACCTGGCTATCGTCCATGCTGTGTTTGCTTTAAAAGCCAGGACAGTCACCTTTGGGGTGGTGACAAGTGGGGTCACCTGGATGGTGGCCGTGTTAGCCTCTGTCCCAGGAATCATTTTTACTAAATCCCATGAAGATGATTCTGTTTACTTCTGTGGCCCTTATTTTCCACTAATGTGGAAGAATTTCCATACAATAATGAGGAACGTCTTGGGTCTGTTCTTACCACTGCTCGTCATGGTCATCTGCTACTCGGGAATCCTGAAAACCCTGCTTCGGTGTCGAAACGAGAAGAAGAGGCACAAGGCTGTGAGGCTCATCTTCGCCATCATGATCGTGTACTTCCTCTTCTGGACCCCCTACAACATCGTCATTCTTCTGAGCACCTTCCAGGGCTTCTTTGGCCTGAGCACCTGTGAGAGCACCAGTCGACTGGACCAAGCCATGCAGGTGACGGAGACGCTTGGGATGACACACTGCTGCATCAACCCTGTCATCTACGCCTTCGTCGGGGAGAAGTTCAGAAGGTATCTCTCGGTGTTCTTCCGAAAGTACATCGCCAAACACCTGTGCAAACAATGCCCAGTTTTCTACGGGGAGACAGCGGATCAAGTGACCTCAACATACACCCCTTCCACTGGGGAGCAGGAAGTCTCAGCTGGCTTGTAAAACGAGTAGCAGTTTGCTTGTTGTTTTTAAAGGGAGATCACAATCTGTATATAATAACAAGCCTCAAGGATTTGTTAAACAACAGAGACCTGTAAAGTGGTTGCCCAGCAACCTCAAGGCTGTGTGTACCAAGACAGACTTAGGTCACTCCTTGTGTATCCAACCTATGCTCAGGGAATATTCCAGATCAACTGTGGATAGAGACTTGGACTCTCCAGCATACTCATCTCCATTCCTGGAAAATGCCTCACTGCCTTGTGCTAATGCTCTTTTTCCAGTCTTCACCGTTTCTTCACTCAGTCTCTGATTCCATCAGCCTCATAATCAAGGGCCCAGCTGGCGCTGTGGAGAACAACAGGCCAGCACAGCGCGAACAGGAGGAAGGGAGGGAGGGGGAGGGGCGGGGCCAGGAGGAGAAGGAGGCCGAGCCCTGACACAGATGAAGGTGGGCGAGGCACTCGCTCATTGAGCCAGCAAGTGGTGCTGGCTCCATCTCCCACCTGTGCTTACCTCTGAAGACTTCACCAGGTCATGGAGACTTTGAGAATTGTAACAACCTTCTGCAAGCTTTGGTTGGGCCTGGTGATCCACTTCTGCATAAGTGCATGGCACATTTTTGCTTTATGATGGTTTGTCTATGACAACTACACACCTTACCTTTGAAATCTGTTAACTAGTCAGCCCCATTGTTCACGTGCTTCTCAGACCAAATGCCCCATATGAGAATTTAGAAAATCTTTGTTTATGAAATATGCATCATCTATGATGAGCTAAATATACATGTAAGCCTGTGTTTGATCTTTCCAGGGAAAAGGGGAGGTTGGAGGTGGCAATTATGAGAAGGGGCGGAAGACAGTGAGCTCCTCTGTAGGAGCAGACGACAGGACACCGTGGACCCCCTGCAAGTGTGCCTCCAGAGTCAGCTAAGAGGGGAGCCCAGGAGGGACGTGTCAGAACCCTGCAAAGCCTCCTGTCTGGTCTGAACGGGTTTGTTGTGTTGCTGCTGTTCCTGCCTTCCTGCTCCCCTAGCCCCTGTCGGTTTCCCCAAGGCCTTTATCACAGACCTCCTGGCAAAGGAAACACTGGTGTGTGAAGGTCCCAGAGAACAGGGGAACATATGGTGGAAACCACATAACGAGAACCCCTTGAGCATTGTGGGAGAGGAAAATCGATGGGTGGGGGCCCTGAAGCGAGTACTCAGGACAGAGAAGGAGCCTCAAACAGTAGTGACAGGCTCCTGCTTCGGAAATCACACATCTGGCCTGTGAATCTCAGTATCTAAATTACCAGGCAGGGAGCCCTAAATGAGGAAGTTTTAGATGGGTTGGAAAAAATTTTTTCCAAACTACCTTCCAGCATGTCATTTTTTAATATAGGCATAGGGTTCAGATGTATTTTTAAAACAGTAAATAAAATAAAATAAAATAAAGCTGGAAACTGCAACTTGCAAATGTGCTAAAGTATTATTTTAAGAGTTACTATCATGCCAAGCCTGAAAATACTGTATTAGTCCTAGAAGTAATTCTGGCGTTGAACTGAAAAGTTTGGAGCATGTAGCATGTTTAGGGGACTGCTGAGTCAACCCAAATAGTTGTTAATCAACAGGGGGTTGGAGGCCTGTGATCTGTGGGCATCCTGGCCTCTAGCAAGGCAGTGTCTAAAGTAATGATGTCATTTGGATCACAGCACACAGCTCTCATCTCAGGCTGGCTGCCAAAAGCCCTTTTTTTTTTTTTTGGTACTATTATGTAGTCATGGATTTAATCATATCTGAGTGCTTCAGTGCTTTGCAGATGTCCTTTGTTGATGCTCAAATTTTCTATTATTTGGCCAGTGGGAACTCCTAAATCAAGTTGGTTCCTAACCAAAGCTTTTAAACCCTATTTGTAAAGAAAGGAAGTAGGAGAAGCTCACTGAATTAAGCAAAGTAAGCTCACGTCTTAGGTGAGCTAAGCTAAGAATGTTTAGATTTGATGCAAGCAAGAAACACTGGGCTTCCTGAACCAGGCAACTTGGGAGCTGGAAGTTACTATGGTTCTACTTTCTTGCAACATGACTAGAGAATGTTCTAGAAAGAAGTGGGGGCAAAGGGGGAGGTTCACCTTCAGATATTTGTATTATCCTAATGAATGGATAAGATTTCATTTTGATAATGGTGAAATGTAAATATTGGTTTTAAAAATTATGAGTTGGAAAATAAATCAATGCTGTAACTATTTGTTAAAAAATAAAACACAAATGTCTGTTTTGTTATCCTGTGATGTGGTAGATCGTGTTTTGTTCAATGTGTTTTGTTCACAACTTTTCACTTCTTTCCCTATGCAACTACACACACCTGCCCTTGTGGTGTGACTTGCAAGTGTGACTAGCTAGTGTACCTTACAGGCCACACACCGCAGCCCCAACCACTGCTGGCTTGTTGCTGGAGTGTAAGCAGTGATGTCTGCCTCATCCAGGCAGAGCCTCTTGCTCAGACACAGGAAGGCCCATCCCCGCTCCTGTCCCTCAGCCCAGGCGCCCTGGTGAGCAAGACAACACAGGGTGTGGAGCCAGGGCCACAGCCACATGCAACAGGAATATAAGAAGTCCGTGTTTGCCATGACAGGCCACTGAGTTTGAGGGGTTGTTTGTCAGGAGGCACAAAAGCTGATCAATACATGTGGTGTATAGTAACTTCATAAATAAAATTTGGAAAAATGTCCATTTGTCTCCCATGATGGAATTCACTATGGCAAGCACCCCTCAGGACATACCATGTGCCAGACCAGGTTGGAAACATAAAGAAGGATGCTAATGCCCGTGCCCTTGAGACCTCCAAGTCCAGGGCCTGTTGAGGGCGGAGGGATAGAGAAAGGCATATGCATAATCACAGTGCACTGTGCAGAGCAAGGAATAGAGGTATCTGTGAAAATTTCTGAGAGCCCGGAGGACAGAGTGACTGACTCAGTGATAATCTTGCATCACAGTGGTAACAGCTACAGCAGGATTTTGCTGCCACTGAAGAAACTGCCATTTAAAAGTTGCCAGCCATTTCTATTTCTAGAAGTGGAATGCTTGAATGTCCTTTATTCTGCGGTGAACATGTGAGTAGGCTAAGTGAAGCAGGGGTAAGGTGAGAAAAGGTCGCCATTCCAAGGGATGGGTGTATGAAGACATTTTTGGTGGAGGAGGGGGCTGGACATAGCCCACCCCGTGCCATCCTTGATCTGTGATGCCTACAGCAGCAGGGGAGGGTGGGGCACTTTGCAGAGAGGAGCAGCTACCAGGGAGTAAGCCATCAAGACCTCATCCTTCCTCTTTTGCTTTTGCTCATTCTGAAAACTTCCCTGACAAATTGAAATGTCCTCAGGTGAGGTTAGCCAGCAGAAAAAACCACCAAGGCCCACCCAGGGGAAGCACAGCCCTGAGAGAAGAGGAGTCTGTGCTGGTGAGCTGACCTCTACAAGGTAGCTCCTGGGGGTGGGAGCCACTGAGGCTGGAAATTTCCTCAGACTTTGCTACGTGGGTACTGTGTGTGTAAATTTGGGAAAGTGCGTGCACGTGTGCGTGTGTATGCGAACAAAGAGTCCTGTGACACAAGGTCTGTAGCCTTGGTGGCCCCAGCCTGGTGGCACAGAGAGACGCAGGCTGAGGACTGTGTTGGAGAAGGCCTGTCCCTCCCACTGGCAGAGCCTGTGCCCACTCAGCAGCCCAGCTAGCAAGGGTGAGGGCATTGACTAGCATCTTGTTTTCTACCATCTTCTACAAAACATTCTGATGAAATCCATGCACAATACAAAACTATCTTATTTCTCTCCAATCATTGCTTCAACTGAGCCTTAGGATCAACTGGGTTCTGGAGGGCCCTGTCTAGAGGACCAGGAATGTTCTGTCCCTAAGCCCACTCTGGCTGCACCCTCCACAGCCCACGTAGTGGTCTGCCTCAGGGACAAGTCCTGTACCACCTTCTTCTAGGCTCGGGCTAGTGTTGAGAAGCGGGGAGAGGGGTTAGGAAAAAGGGCAAATACAGGCATACCTTATCTTATTGCACTTCACAGATACTGCGTTTTTTACACATTGAAGGTTTGTGGCAACCGTGTATGGAACAAGAGCCTCGCTCGACTTAGTGTCTCCGTGTTACGTTTTAATTCTCACAACACGTCACACTTTTTCATTATTATTATTATACCTGTTATAGTGATCTGTGATCTTTGACGTTACTATTGCGTAGGCGTGGAGCACCACGATCTGCGCCCCTGTAAGGTGGTGAACCTAATCCATAGGTGTGTGTGATATGCCTGCTCCACCGACCTGCCGTTCCCGTCCCTCTCCCTCTCCTCAGGCCTCCCCCTGCCCTGACACACAGCAATATTGGAATTACGCCAATTAATAACCTTACAGTGGCCTCTAAGTGTTCAAGTGAAAGGAAAAGTCTCACATCTCTCACTTTAAATCAAAAGCTAGAAATGATTAAGCTTGGTAAGGAAAGCATGTTAAAAACTGAGATGGGCCGAAAGGTAGGCCTCTTGTGCCAAATGGCCAAGTTGTGAATGCAAAGAAAAAGTTCCTGAAGGAAATTAAAAGTGCTGCTCCAGTGAACACACAAATGACAAGAAAGCCAAACAGTCATTGCTAATATGGAAAAAGTCTGAGTGGTCTGGATAGAAGATCAAATCAGCCACAATGTTCCCTTAAGCCAAAGCCCAACCCAGAGCAAGGCTCTAACTCTCTTCAATTCTACGAAGGCTGCGAGAGGTAAGGAAGCTGCAGAAGAAAAGTTTGAGGCTAGCAGAGGGTGGTTCATTAGGTTTAAGGAAAGAAGGTGTCTCCATAACGCACAAGTGCAAGCTGAAGCAGCAAGTGCTGATGTAGGAGTTGCAGCAAGGTATCCAGAAGTTCTAGCTAAGGAAATTGATGGCGATGGCTACACTGGACTTCAGATTTTTAATGTAGGTGAAACAGCCTTCTAGCAGAAGATGATGCATGTAGGACTTTCACAGCTAGGGAGAAGTCGTCAATGCCTGGTTTCAAAGCTTAAAAAAAAACAGGCTAGCCGAGGTGGGTGGATCGCTCAAGGTCAGGAGTTTGAGACCAGCCTGAACAAGAGCGAGACCCCATCTCTACTAAAAAATAGAAAGAAATGATCTGGACAACTAAAAATATACATATATAGAAAAAAAATTATCCAGGCATGGTGGTGCATGTCTGTAGTCCCAGCTACTCAGGAGGCTGAGGCAGGAGGATCACTTGAGCCCAGGAGTTTGAGGTTGCTGTGAGCTAGGCTGACGCCACGGCGCTCTAGCCCGGGCAACAGAGCCAGACTCTGTTTCAAAAAAAAAAAAAAAAAAACAGGCTGACTCTCTTGTTAGGGGCCAATGTAGCTGGTGACATTAAGTTGAAGCCAATGCTCAGTTACCATTCTGAAAATCCTAGGGCCCTTCAGAATTATGCTACATCTATTCTGCCTGTGCTCTATAAATGGAACACACAGCCTGGATGACAGCAACTGTTCACAGCAAGGTTTACTAAATATTTTAAGCCCACCATCGAGAACTACTGTTCAGAAAAAAGATTGCTTTCAAAATAGTACTGTTCATTGGCAATGCACCTTATCACTCAAGAATCACAATCTCATGATAAAACTTGAACAGATGAGGAGTTGCTTCCTGTGGATAAGCAAAGGAAGTGGGTTTCTTGAGATGAAGTCTACTCTTGGGGAAGTGATGCTGTGAATATTGTAAAAATGACCCAAAATGATTTAGAATATTACATAAATTTAGTTGATAAAGCAGCAGCAGAGTTTGAATTGACTCCAGTTTTGAAAGAAGTTCTACTGTGGGTAAAATGCTATCACACAGCAGGCATGCTACAGAGAAATCTTTCGTGAAAGGAAGAGTCATCTGATGCATCAAACTTTATTGTTGTTTTATTTCAGGAAATTGCCACAGCCACCCCAACCTTCAGCAACCACCTCACTGGCCAGTCAACAGCCCTCCACATGGAGGCAAGACCCTCCACCAGCAACAAGGTTACAAGTTGCTGGGAATATGCTAAGATAATTTTTCTGATAATCGTTAGCATTTTTTGGCAATAAAGTGTTTTTAATTAAGGTATGTATTTTTTTAGACAGAATGCTATTGCACACCTAATAGACTACAGAATAGTGTAAACATAGCTCTAATATGCACTTAGAAACCAAAATATTTGTGTGACTTACTTTATTGTGATATTCACTTTATGGTGGTGGTGGGAAATTGAACCCAAAATATCACAGGCATATCAAAGGTGCTTGTATGTCTTTATCTAGTTGGCCACTGCCACAGTTCCACTCCCTGTCAGCCAAGATGCCCCAGAGTGGCAGGTGCACACGTGTGGCCTAGAGATGGTGGGGGCTCCCCATAGCCACTTCCTAGACATGCAAGATCTCTCCTGGATTAAACTTCCTCCACACTATCTCCTGGGTACTGGAGTCACCTGGCCCAGAAAGTGGGATCCGGTGTGACAATTCTATCCCAGTTACTTCCTATGGCAGCCACTTGACTCAGGGACACTCCCCCACCCTTGGGACATCTTTGCTGCCTCACCTCCAGGCCCTCTGTTATCACCTCTGTCCAATCTCCTCTTGCCCTGTTCAGTGAGTCTGCTGCCTAGAAGAGCCCCCACCATGGCGGAGTGCTGGCCTCTTCTTTCGTAAGCCCCCACTCCTCACGTGATTTTCTCAGTGTCCCTCCCTTGGCTCTGAGGACAGAAATCCCCACTCCCCTCCCCATCGATCCTCCCGACTTCAATAGCCCTTTCCTCACCCTGTCTCCTTACACAGACTGGCAAGAGAGGAGTTGATGTGGGGGGTGGGGATACAGGGCTGGTTCTGTCACCTTCTGGTAAGCCCTGGGAACGGTGTCTGACCCCAGGTGTCAGTGGTTTCCTTTAGAGCTATGAGGTACTTAACACTTCTTTGACCTCAGCCGTAGGCCATAGTTACCAGTGCTAAGACAACCAGAAAAGTCCTTTGTAACATCTTGTTATGCACAGAACTGAATACAGAGCTTCAGGTGTGATCTGACCCACTTAAGATTGCAGTGGGTCTGTTGTGTAGCATAACTGGTACATGAGATTTCTGTTACTGCGACTATATTGCATTAGCCCCATGTCTGGGCACTGATCTAAAGGAAGTACCCTCAATGCATACAGCAGACTTCTCAGCTGAGTTAGGGGTTTCTACCATATTTGAACATTTCTAATGAAGCAGTGAGGTAGACAGCCTGCAAGTGTCTGCTTGGTTTGATGACTTGCACAGAGCATAAGGGGGATGTGGTACATGGGCTAGGAAGACGGCTCTGCTGGGAAGGGTCTAGAGGACAGAGACAGGAATGGAGAGGATAGCATGGTGCCCTCCCAACCTCACCCACCACGACAGGGGTCTGAGGCAGAAGGAAAGGGAGCTGTCTCCACAGGGATGCTGGAGTCATAGGACCATAGAACCCAAGCATCACTGCTGGGGCACACAGGTGGCTAAGTGTGACCCTGAAGGGGGTGGGGGAGTCTTCCTATTTCCGTGAGGACCATGGGGATTCTCTGGGTCTCCTGGTGAAGGTGGCTCTGGGGACAGTAAGAGCATCCTCCTGACAGGGCTACCAGAGAAATGACAGTGACAATCAGTACACGTTCATATTGGTGAACAATAGAAAGAGCCCAACTATCTAATGATAGAGCTCTGTTAAATATAGTTAATGGCATTATGTTGAACGAATGAAGCCAGATAGGAAAGAGGACAGCATCTGTGATTCCATTTATATGAAGTTAAAGGACAGGCTCATTTAATCTAAATGAAGTCAGAGTGGCCCTTACCTCTGGCTGGAGCCAAGGACACCTTCTGGGGTGATAAGGATGCTCGTTATGGTCTTGAAGGGGTAGTGTCACATGGGTGTATGGATATCAAAACTCACCAACTGTATGACCAAGATCAGTGCACTCTGCTGCATGTAAGTTAGACCTCAGTAAAGAAAACAACTAAAGAACTATACTTATAAAGAATTTTTAATAGCATGGGGAAATGCCTATACTGTAATCCTTAGCAAAAAAAAAAAGGAGCCACATACATAATGCGTACATGTGTGAACAATTAATCAAAAAGTGTGCACAGGAAAGTTCGGGGCAGAGACAGATCATGTGTTAAAAGAGATTGCTTTGAGATTGTGAGAATATGCCTAACTTTTTTCTACTTGATATTTTTCTGTTTTTCCCAATTTCATGCGGTGAGCATGTGTTGGTTTAATATTTAGACATAATTTTTTAAAAATAAAAGCCTCATTTGCCATTAATATTTTTATAACCCATCTCACCGTTGACTGATATTGACCAAGAGTCAACTCAAGCCCCAGGTATTTTCAAAAGAACTGCTGTAAGGCAGCATCTGAGCTTATTGTTACCTTTGAACCCAAGGGGGAGAATCAACATTCTCCCCATCCTGTTGACGATGCTCTGAATACATGGTCCAGAGATGGTGCGCAAAAGGAGAGCAAAGCAACCCTTGGAACACGAGTGTGGTGACTAGATGTAGAGCTGCTGTTTGAAGACTGGCCAGTGCCCCCAAAAGGAGGGCAGGCACGTGAAGCCCTCCACTATGGGCATTGGGTCTAGAGTGACTAACTGATCAAAAGATCATTGCTCATGGGAGTCTGAATGTAACTTATAAGAGAATGAGAGCCATGCAAACTGGGAGGGACAAAGTAGAAAGAGAAGCAGAGACCAAGAAACTAAATCACAGAACGATAAACCACTAGTTCGTTGTTGCTGTGTCCAGAACACTGTTTCATTAATATGCTGAAGAATTTCCCGTGGGTCCTGACTTCCTTGTGCATCCTTGGGATAAGCCCCTATCCCAAGAGGTGATGGGAATGCATCTCTCCACCAGAAACTGAAAAGGAGATAACACGCCCTGCTAAACTGTGCTTCTTGGTTTCAACCTGTGAATCCTCATCCTGTTTCCCCTCTATTGTGTATTTTTGAAACCAACTTGGCCATGGAGTCATGTAGTAGTGAGGGTGGAAGCTGCCCCAGGTCTAGCACATCACTTGACAGATGAGGAAATGGAAGCTCAGAGGGAAGTATCTTGTCAAGGTCACACAACAAGTCAGCGGCAGAGTCTGTGTGACTCCGAGCTGCTCCATTACCCCACATTGCCCTCTGGGGGTGAGCATGCCTGCTTATCCTCAACCACCTCGGTGACAGACACGGAACACAAGATAAAGTCCCAGCTCTGCATGGTGAAAGTAAGAACCAACAATCGTCACAAACAGAAATACGATGCTTATTCAGCAACATCCAAGAGTTCTGCACAAGTGCATCACCAGTGACCACAAAGCTATCCTTCAAAGAACCAAAACTGTATTGAGGGTGCCAATTTTCTGTAAAATTTTATATCAGTGTATTTGTTACCTATTGTGTGAACTGACCTCTTTCCAAAGCACACTTTATACTTCTCTGCTTAAATAGCCCACTGAAGGCAGGTACCTAAAAGACTCTACATTTGTTATATCATTTAATTTTGACCACAGACCTATCGAGTGGGCTTGTATTGAGGTTTTTTTACATCCCCATTTCACAGATAAAAAAATCTAAGGTTTAGAGAGATTCAATAACTTGTTCAGAGTCAAGCAGTAAATAATGAAGCTGGGGTTTAAAGGCAGCATATGACTGCGGTTCTGAGTCATTGCCTTTCGAGTTGCACATACGGGATGGATTCGAACATTTCTCGATGATTCACGGTCTCTGTTATGATGCTCCCAGTTACTGAGCTCTGTGTGATACAGACCCCCTACACAGAGGGGTTCCTGATTGTCGGGCTGTTTCTGTGGGGTTTTTTTGGCTTTTCCCAAGCAGCCGTTTCTTTCTATTCTCTAAGCACCAGCAATTAGCTTCACCTTTTCAGCTTCCAGTGTGCTGGTACTAATCTCTCTAGACAAGGACCCCAGGGAACCTATTTTGTTAGAATTTTATCACATAAACGCTCTCTGGGAAAGGATAGCTGAACAAGTAACTAAGAGTTTGACATTCATTGCATGTACAGTGTGTGCTAAATGCTGGCTGTGGGTACCTCATGCAGTCCTCCCAACAAATCCATGAAGGGATTGCTGTCCTTCAGCCCATTGCAGGGCTGAGAAAGCTCAGCGTAGAGACAGGCGTCAGGCTTCGCAGCCTGACTACAGAGGCTTCTTGCTTAGCCCTGTTTTAGCTTCCTCCACAGGTCGGGGGCATGCAATTTTGCTGTTTGGGGTCCCGTTTGCCTCCCTAGAGATCACAAGCAAAGCTTCCAAAGCTATTCTATACCTGAGGTAACGGAAGCCCAGAGGGGCTCTTGTGGCTCAGGCACAGCTCTCTGCTGTGCTCTCAGCTCTGTTGTCAATCGTTGAGGTTTTTAGATAAGTCACCAACCACCAAGAGAGTTTGAGATGACTGCGTATAGTATTGTCATATAAGCCTGAACTTGGATACATACTTCTGTCCATTGTTGCCAGTTACACGTGGAAAATGTCTCATAGCTCCAGATAGATTGTATCCTTGGAGTAAAAAATTCTGCCACCTATATATCTCAGATAGTGTAGGTGCTCATAAATGCTGATGGGTTGGAGGGCCACAAAATCGTGAATAGAGTGAAAATCCATAACGATATGCCCCCCAGATACCTAATCCAGGGAAAGATGGGAAAACTGTTTGGCTCACAGGCGAACCCATAGCTAAAACCCTTTAGACAACCAGTTGTTTTAGCTTACAGAGTAAATAATATTGGGTGGTGAGCATATGTGTGTGAGTGTGGTGGGAGGTGGGAATGGGAGGAGAGTGGGTACAGGCGGGTGAGGGGCGAATGTGAAGTATAGGAGCCCCTCTGCGTTGAAACTTGGTTTGAGTTGGCTTTGAGGGCAACTCTCGAGAGAGTCAGAATTTCCCTCCTTCTATCCTTACCACTGAGAAGCTCTGTGGTCTTGTTCAAATCATTTGCCTCTTGGACAGTAATTTCTTCTACTAAAATATGGGCTTTTGAGTAGATAGATGTAAATGTTCTTCTAGCTCTAATATCCTTAATTTTTTCAGTTTTCTAACATCTGCACAACTGAATGAGCAGAGAATGAAAACAAAATAATCCAATGAGGAAAGCCCATGAATAAATTTTCAGACCAGAGATCTATTCTCTAGCCTATCTGAAGCACAACTTAAAAAAAAAAAAAGAAGAACTGTTCTCTGGTTTTCTTTTCCCCTGCAATACACTTATTCATTAAACTCCGCCCTCCTTCAAAAGAAACTGCATTTCCTACTTTTATGCTTTCTGTATGTTTGATTTACACAGCTCAGCTGGCCAGAGGAGATAAGACATCCGTTTCCCTGCAAGAAACTCTCCCCGGTAAGTCATCTCTCAGCCACTTGGCTGATTAGTTAGCTCAGCTTCTGTGATGAGTAAAAGCCTGCAAGAAACCCATAGACGGCATTTGGCAAACAGCAGGTGCCCATGGAATTATCTTAAAATATAATCTTTAAGATAAGGAAAAGGTCAGAGTTTAGAATGAGCTTTAGACTGTTACAACATCAAAGATATAAAACACAATTGTGAGTGAAAGACTTTAAAGGGAACAATATTATTTTTAAAACAAACGAACAATCTTCCCATCTCAAAAGAGATTTTCAGAGAGATGAGTCTTGGCTGAAATCTTGGCAGAGATTATCTTCTGCTAAGGAGAACTAAAATCTCTCCAGTGGGTTGCTGCTCAACATATGCCCACGCCAAGTTGTGTCTAAGTCTGTTTCTCTTTTTTTCCCCCCAGAAAAGAGGGAAGCCTAAACATTGTCCAAATTAATATCAAATTACAAACATCAAGTAAAATTTCACTGTAATATATCAGTTCCACAGACATTTAGTACTTGATTCTTTGTAGCTCAGAATTTAAAGGTGAGATTTTCTGGGTGTTTCTTCCAGCTGCCTAATCTTAGATGCAGAGAGTTTGAGACTCACAAGGATTCATTAGAGAAAATTCTCAGCTACAGCAGTGGGACTTAAGTAGAGGAGGCAAGCCAGCTGGTCATAAGGGCTAAGCTACTCAGAATGCATGACATCTGCCTAACAGTGGCTAAGGAAACATTTTCTACTGGGCCATTTCTTGTGTTTGTAGGAAACCTGTTAATTGTGGCAGCTCAGGAACTACAAACACAAACTTCAGAAAAAATGTGAGGATTTTACAATTGGCTGTTGGCATCTATGACCTTCTTGGGGGACTTGGGCATCAGCCCATTTCACTCTGACTACATCGGGGCACCAGGCTGATGGTCTTGCTCTTTGATTCTCTTACCAAGGAGTGAGAGACAGGGTAGCATCGTGGTTAAGAGTGCAGGCTGTCTGCATTCAAAATCAGTTGCTTCCTAATGGCGTGGCTTTTGGTAAGTAACTCATCCTTTCTATGCCTCAGGGTCCTTGTATGCAAAGTGTGAACAATATTACCTGCCTCATAGGGTCACCTTAAGGATTAAATGAATGAATGGGTATGAAGCTTAGGACAGTGGTTGGCTTCCAGTACATGCACCTGTTAATTATCACTGGCTGGCTCATGGGGCACGCTCTTTGTGGGATAATTCCAGAGAATGGCAGCTTCAATACAGATTGTAAGACTGTGATTCCACTATGCCTAACACAGTTTCTTAAAATTGTTATCAAAGCTTCATTCATTCCATATCGCTATAGAAAACAAGATTTTATTTGGTGAGATGGTGCTTTCATGAATGTTCCCATCAGAGTCAAGCTCTCCATCTGAGAGCAGAGGAGCTGCCAGCAAATCTTCTCTTTGCTACAAAAGTTCATTGTTTGGCCAACAAAGGAAGCTAAGTTAAATGTAGACATCTATCTGTCAAATTAAAAACCCATTAAAGTATAAAACAGTTTGCATTCATGGCGGACCACTAAATACATTCTAGGACTTTATAAAAGATTACTTTTTCTTTGTTCACAGGGCTGAGCAAGATGGATTATCAAGTGTCAAGTCCACTCTACGACATTGATTATGGTCTGTCAGAGCCCTGCCAAAAAAGCAACGTGAAGCAGATCGCAGCCCAGCTCCTGCCCCCGCTCTACTCGCTGGTGTTCATCTTCGGGCTTGTGGGCAACATGCTGGTCGTCCTCACCCTGATAAACTGCAAAAAGCTCAAGAGCATGACTGACATCTACCTGCTCAACCTGGCCATCTCTGACCTGCTCTTCCTGCTCACCGTCCCATTCTGGGCACACTATGCTGCAGCCCAGTGGGATTTTGGAAATATCATGTGTCGGCTTTTGACGGGGCTCTATTTTATAGGCTTCTTCTCTGGAGTTTTCTTCATCATCCTCCTGACAATCGATAGGTACCTGGCTATCGTCCATGCTGTGTTTGCTTTAAAAGCCAGGACGGTCACCTTTGGAGTGGTGACAAGTGGGGTCACCTGGATAGTGGCTGTGTTAGCCTCTCTCCCAGGAATCATCTTTACCAGATCTCAAAAAGAAGGTCTTCGGTACACATGCAGCCTTCATTTTCCACACAGTCAGTATCAATTCTGGAAGAACTTTCAAACATTAAAGATGCTCATCTTGGGCCTGGTCCTGCCACTGCTCGTCATGATCATCTGCTACTCGGGAATCCTGAAAACCCTGCTTCGGTGTCGAAACGAGAAGAAGAGGCACAAGGCTGTGAGGCTCATCTTCGCCATCATGATTGTGTACTTCCTCTTCTGGGCCCCCTACAACATCGTCCTTTTGCTGAACACCTTCCCGGAATTCTTTGGCCTGAATAACTGCAGCAGCTCTAATGGGCTGGACCAAGCCATGCAGGTGACAGAGACTCTCGGGATGACACACTGCTGCATCAACCCTGTCATCTACGCCTTCGTCGGGGAGAAGTTCAGAAACTACCTCTTAGACTTCTTCCACAAGCACATTGCCAAACCCTTCTGCAAGTGCTGTCCGATCTTCCAGCGAGAGATCCCTGAGCGAGTAAGCTCAGTTTATACCCGATCCACTGGGGAGCAGGAAATATCTGTGGGCTTGTGACCTGGACTCAAGTTGGCTTATGACCTATACCCAGTTGTGCACATGACTCAGTTTTTACACACATCCTGGGCTGGGAGAGGTTCTTTTAAAAAGGAAGTTTACTGTCATAGAGGGTCTAAGATTCATCCATCTATTTAGGCAACTGAGTTAAGTATATTAGATCTTTTAAGTCCATCAATTCTAGAAAGTCAAATCAAAATATCTTGATGAAATAGTAACCTTTTCATCTCCCCTCCACCTACATCAAGTTATTGGCAAATTCTCCCTTCACTGCAAAAGTTCATTATATATATATATATATATATATATATATATATATATATATATATATATATATAATCCTTAGAGAATTCCTTATTTTTGAGTTTTGTTACCTGAATAGAAATAACAAAATTAATTGAGAAATGTATTATATAGCAAGGCAATCAATATACAAGTTGTAAATGTGCTTAAAACAGGTCTTTTTCTTGCTATAGGAAAAAAGACATGAATGTGATTAGTTAAGAAATGACGTCCTTCAGTTGTAAGTTCCCCTCCAAGTTATATTTAATGAGTTTCACCCACTTTCAGGACCAGGAGAGAACTCTGTGGCCTGGAAGAGACGAGGAAGCTTCTTAAATGAGAAGGGATTTGAGCTGGGCCGTCTGTTGGTGCAGGAAAGCAAAGCGTGCTTCAGGCTTCAGGCACCACATGGGCAAAGCTTGGCTGTGGGAAGACACAGGGCTGGTTGGGGGAGACCCTGGGGAGGAAGGACAAGGCTGGATCATGAGAAACCTTGAGCAGCAACAGCCCTCAGGTGAGGGTGAGAATGGCTCTCACTGAGCTCCAGGCACTGAGGGTGGAAGGAGGGAGGTATTTGTGCAGCATATTTGGGATGCAAAGTCAGCAGAACTTGGGGTGGGCTTGGGTTGCAGGTGAGGGGCAGAGAGAACTCCTAGGCTTCCAGCAAGTAGGAGAAGCATTTGAAGAGACATCAAGCCCTGGAGGAGAAAGAGGTTTAGGTCAAGAAAAAAATGGGTTGATGTAGGAGGATGAGTCTGGTTTTCCAAGCCTGAACACAGCCTTACACAGAGAAACTTCTGCTGTCTTTCACTGAAGGCTTCTGCCTTCAGCATAGTCCTTTTCATCCCAGCTCAAATAACAAGGGGTCACCAGGAGGTTTTGAAACACTAGATTTTTGAATACATGAGCTTGAGGTCAAGGAACTTATTTCAGATCACATGTGAGATCTAGGTGAGGATTGACTACATAGTCTATTAAAATCCAGAGTTCTATAAGCATTGAGGAAAAAGGCCTCAAAGAGATGAGGGCAACCAGAAAGACTGGCATGCTGCCTGCCCAGGGCACATCACTATGGCTTTTCTGGATTTAACTCTCAACAGGCAAAGAGGGGAGGGAACACATTCATTTGGAAACAAGCTGCCTTGAGCTTTAAAACCCACAAAAAGTACAATTTACCAACCTCCACATTTCAGGCTGAGTGTAGGGGCTTTAGGTACTCTTTCTGGATGCCTTCTCCAGAAAAACTGTACCCAAACACTAAGGGATTTATTCATTTAAAAGGGAGAGTTAGGACTGGGTTTTGTGTGTGTGTGTGTGTGTTGCTTCTTATATGATTGTGTACATACCTGAGATTGTTTTGAACTGGGGGCAGCTAAAGCCACTGCGGTTCAGATTAGGTGAAGAGACAAAGTGGTGATCATCACTCAGGGAGTTCAGGTGTCAGAATGATAAGAGGTGTTACTGACTTTTCTCAAGCTCTGAATATGAAAGGTGAGCATCGTGGCTGCTGTCAGGGAGTGAATAGATGGAAGTGCCTTTCACTTTGTTGTCAAGGTCGTTGAGCATGTGGGAGTAGCATAGGCCCCTAGCCACTGGAACCGGTCAAGGATACGCTGACATCTTTGTGGGTATTTGTGCATTCTTATGTATCTAGAAAGTTACAAATCGCTTGGAAGAAACTACGCATCTAATAAAACCCACCTTCTAAAATAATTGGTTATATTCTTGTTCTTTCACTCAAGTGTACATTTAGAGAATAGCACATAAAACTGTCAAAGCATTTTATAAGTAGATATTTTGGAAAACTTCCTTAGCGTGTGTGTGTGTGTGCACGTGCATGCATATATAGAGAGAATTATATTTTTGTATTTCCTTTTAAATAATGCAAAAGTTGACCCTCTTCCTGAGAAAATTGCCACAATAATTTGTATTTAAAGATGCTACATCTAAGAGTAGGGTTTCTGAGCAATTGATCTGAAAACTTTTTAATTTCAAATCTTAATTCTACTACTCAAACAAAATAACTACATGTTTTAAAAGGGAGAATCGGTGTTATAATCAGTCATCTATGTTTGAAAATGAAGAAGACAAGCAAAGTCAGGGCCTGGTCATTTACCTGCAGTCCTGAGCTGCAGGCACGTGATGCATGAGGATGACGTTGCTTTTCTTTCATTTAAAATCCTGCCCCAAAACTTGCCTCTGATTGCAGCGGTGACAATGGTGCCCATTGGATTTCTGTGCATGTGTGCTTGTCCTGTGAGAGGACAGGTGCCCCAGGTGCTCACACTCACAGTTTAGAACATGCTGGTTTCCAGCATGCTGTACGTTCACTTCCCAGAGTAGATCGTGGGCAGCAGACGCGAGAGCCTTTGGGAGATCCATCCCACAGGGTGAAGGCAACGCCATGGGGTAGTTGGAAGGTGTAGATTTTCATGGCTGATATGCATGCATGTGTTCCTTATCCCCTTTCCATCTTACTAAATGCATCCAATGTTAGCATGCAGAAAAGCTATCGGAAGTGTCAGCAGCTTTCCAAAGCTCATGCCGTCATTTCCCAAAGCCCACTCCTTTACCTCTTGGAATTTGATCTCATTATGACCTTCAGGATCTCATCCCATTCAGCATCCCCCAGGTGAAGGTAACCTACTGTCTCAACCCAGAGGCTCCTGTCAAATGGGGGGTTACACACATGCCAATGAGAAATAATGTGCAAACTCGTACATTGGGATTCTATTCACATGTGTATTCCAGGGGTCCTTAGTTTAAACAGCTCTGATTAAATTAAAATGCATTGGTGTTTCCACGTGATGGTTAAATGTACAAGTCATTTCTACCAAGGGAGAGACAGGCTCCCAAACATGAACATAACTTTCAAGTGTTAACTCTTCTAATGAAGGCATAAGACTTACTGCCAACTGCCCTGGAGGCTAGAAGTTGGAAATGTGAGTAGGAATACGAAGTGGAAATGTGAAGAAGTCATGAACTTTCTAACTGGTCTTCCTCTTAGTTTGCTAACATTCCCCAACTCTCAGGTGTTAGGGTAAGCAGAAGAGGCAAAAACATGAAAGCATTTCCATAGCTCCTATGCTTTGAAATAAAATTCACTAAAAGAGTCTTGCTTGTATTTTTCTAAAACATAGTAAAAATTTAATATTTTAGATTATATATAAATATATGTAAAACATGTCATGTGACATCGTATATTTTTATAGATTTAATACATAGTCCTCTGTAATAAGCATTTTTACAAGTCTTACTTATATTTGGCTTCATACTGTTACTACTTATTTGATCATAAGTTCTGTGTTCTGCCATGTTTCGGGGACTTATTTTTGTGTCTTTAGGGTGTCATTAGTTCTCTAAAGCATACACGGGAAGAGTGTGAGTCATGTCCAAGCTAGATTCAATGGCAAGGCCTTCAAAGCCATGACGAGCCTTGGGCTATGCTGCCTCCCTGAGGCCATGCAGCAAACCAGCAAGGGTGTCCAACCTCCAGCCTGGGCCACAGAGAATACAAACAAGGAGCACCTTGACATTCAGCTGCTCAACGTTTGTCTCTGCCTGCACCATCCTGGTGGCAGATAAGAGGCATTTCCACAGCAGCTCGGGGTAGGTGAGGCGCAGCTCACTCTCATTGTTCCTGAAGGTCGAGAGGAACATTAACTGAGGATATAGGTCGATGCCTGTAGTCAAATGAAGGTTCCAGCTGTCCCAATCAATCTGCCATGTGCCGAACTCATGACCTTGCAGCAAGGTCAGAAAATGTCCTGTGACTAAGCATTGTTCATAGTCCACAAGATACCCCAAGCTCCTCCCATGTTTCTCTCTATTATCCTGCATATCTGACAGTTGCGGGTACCCAGCGTTTAAAATAATCAGATATGATTGGATGTAGGTGGGTTTCTTCATCATTCACACTCTCCTTTCTCCATTACTGTTATCACCTCATTTTGATCAAACCCTTGTATGGGATCATATAATTTGAAAATGGAAAGGTTGCTGAAGACCCATCAGCCCAACTCCCCGGTCCTATCGATGAAGAGCAGAGCCTACCCCAAGCCCCAGAGATTCTGATGTAGTAGGTCTGGGGTGACCCCAGGCGTCGGCGTATTTGGATGGTGTTTCCCAGCCGTACCTGGGCAGTCAGCGATGAGCCACTGAGTAGGGAGGTGGGCACAGTTCTGACTCCCCTCACAGTCAGCCTCCGTGTGAATTCAGGGCAGTTGGGCCTGGAACTCATGGAGGCCACGCTCTGGCCCTGGCTTAATCTTGGCTACACGATGGAGCCACTTGGGGATTTTTACAGACACTACATCCCACCCAAGCAGTTCTGATTTGATCATTCTGCAACACCGCCCATGGGTGTCACTTTTAGAAGCTCCCAGGTGATTCTAAGTGTAGCCGAGTTTGAGAACCACTGCGTAAAGCCTGCCAGACTGAGAGCAAGGGCTGTCGTCTGAGCAAGATCTTGCCTGGCCTAGCTGGCACGTGGGCCAAGGAGAGTCTCAATTTTCATTACAGAACATTAACTCTGTCTTCCCTCAAGCTGGTTTTTAAAGCACATGGATCTAGACTTCATTAGCAATTTGAAATATTTGCAGTTGAGGCTCTAGCTATTAATATTTAGTTTTCCTTTCTGGTTTGGCTTGTCTTGACCTGTCCTTTCCAAGTGAAAAGTAAATAAAAGTGGGATGTCTGGTGCCCATGCTGAGCTTAGGAACTTCAGATTCAAGGGAGAACGAGTCTCTTGTGTAGAAGAGGGTCTGAGATGTTTTACAAATGAATATAGATTTTGCTTATGTTGGCAAAAGAGTTCTCCTCCCACCCATTTTCTTGTCCCTCCAGAGAGCTGTCCTCTTTAACTCTTTCCACTGAAGCATTATCCCTGAAGAACTAGGAACTTACGCCAATTGGTCCCAGCTCTGGTCAAGGCAATGATATTTAGGTTATTAAGTATGAAATATCCAATTTCCTTGAGTACTCTTTGACAGTTAATATCTTTGACATTTCTTGTTTTATTTTTATTGTGAAGGTTACATCTTCATTCTTCCAAATGCATGTTTTGGCTTGTAATTATCTTTCAAAAAATTTTTAGAACAATTTTCGTAAAACCATGGTTATGTCAAAAATTCGAGTTAATTTCTAATATGAGTTCTGTCATGGAACCAATGCAGCACAGACAGCTCGAAATATCAATGAAGTGTTTGGGAAGGATGTGGCTAATGAATGCACAGTATGTCGATGGTTTGAGCAGCGCCACTCTGGTGAGTTTAATCTTGAAAGTGAGCCACGTGGGCAACCTAAGACCAAGGTGGATGATGATGAACTGAAAGCTGAAGTGGAAGCAAATCCATCTCAACCTACGTGTGAATTAGCAGCAAGGTTACTATTCCAACAATATTGGACCATGTGAAACAAAAGAGAAGATAAGAAGCTGGATAGATGGGTTCCGCATGAATTAAACGAACGTCAGAAGAGAAATTGTCTCGAAGTTTGCCTTTCTTTGCTGTCACGACATAAAGGCAAACCATGTCTACACTGTATTGTTACATGTGATGACAAATGGATTCTTTTTGACAATCGCAAACATTCGGCACAATGGGTGGATAAAGATGAAGTGCAGAAAGACAGTCCAAAACCGAATATTCATCAAAAACAGCTAATGGTGTCTGTTTGGTGGTCCAGTGCTGGTATTATCCACTATGGCTTCATGAAACCTGGTCAATCGATTACAGCAGATGCCTACTGCAACCAATTGGATGAAATGATGAGGATACTTGTGATTAAGCAGCCGAGACTGGTCAACAGAGACAGGCCAATCCTCTTGCAAGATAGCGCTCAACCTCATGTCGCACAAACACCGAACGCTGCTCAAACTACAGGAGCTGGACTTGGAAACTCACTCTCCAGGCTTCTTTACCACTGACAAAAGCAAGCTACTGTTAAGATGGTAAAACTGTGAAACCTGTGTCGATAATTTAGGTGCATACTTTGATTAATTGTACTGCTTCTTGTTTGAGATATAATAAACTACACTTTTGATTCAAAATCGGACATTTCATATTTAATGACCTAATAATTCTGCAGAGAATTCAAAATTAGCATGAAACTGCAACTCTTATAGGGCCTGATACATGGTTTAAATATATGTAGAACAAACAAACAGTTCCTACTCTTTGCAAAAGAGTAGATCTCTGGTAACTTAATCATTTTGGTTTTGAGTCAAGACAATACCCTTTTTTGAAACTGTATACTGCTGAATATAATTAAGATTAAAAATAAAAATCTAGTGGGAGCATTGCAGTATAGTCTATATTTACTCTAGAATTCCTCTACTGAGGTTTACTGCCATTAGCTAAGATTATTCGAAAATCCTTTTTAAGAGAATTATAATGTTTTCCTGACATGTAATCACATCAGGACTCTGTTGATTGGTTAACTCAATCTTCCTGCAGGGTAGAGAGCAGAGCTGGCAGCCGAGAGAGCAGGGACTTAAAAGTTAGACTGACCTGAGTTCTAGCCTTGAGGCTGTGGGAATGTGGACAAATGACTTAGAGTCTCCGGATCTCAGGTTCCAAAGGAAATTCCCAATAGTAATTTGGGATACTACCAATAGCTACCTGACAGGGCTGTGCTGGGATATAGATTGTCTACACCAGGGTTGTCAGACAGAATTTTCTGTAGTGAAGGAAATGCTCAGCATCTGCACTGTCCAGAATGGTAGCCACTGGACTAGTGCAAATGCAGCTGATGTGGCCGAAGAGCTGGATCTTTTATATTATTTAATTTTAATGTGGCAAGTGGCTACTGTATTGGAAAGTATGAATCTGGCATGTTATTAATACAAATACTCAATAAATATCAGTATTACTTCAACTTTGGCATCAGGATGCCCTAAGTTTGAATTACTATGCAAGTTACTTACTGTTTCTAAGCCTCAGTTTCCTCACCTCTAACTGGGGCTCATACCTCCCTCATAGGTTTGTTCAGAGAATAAATGAGAAACTGCATGTTAACAACTTAACACAGTGCCTGGCACACAGAAGTTCTGGTAACTGTTAGCTACCTTAATCATTTACTAATAATGGCCATTTATTCTTCAGGTTGGGACTATGCTCCCCAAAGAGTGCTCTCAAACATGGTGGGCAGTCCAGCTCACCTTGTGCAGCGGGATGGAAGTGCTGCAGACCAGAGTCAGCCAGGGGCTCTTTGGTATGAAATCAGCACGCAAACACCTCAGGTTTTACAAGGCATTGTTTTACAAGGCACGGATGGAAAGAGCCTCACAACTTTATGGCATTGTGCTCAATTTGTTTAGCCTTGTGTAGCTCCTTTCGAAAGGCTTTTGGGGTGGATTGACTTGGTATCAGTAATTCTGGTCAGATGTAGACCTCATAGCTCAAGGGCCAACCCCCACCCCATCCCTCCGGATTGTGACTGAAGCTTAAGGAGAAGCAAACAGGAATTAATTTATTAACAACTGGGGAAGCAAGACCTAGTGAGAAGCTCTGACAAAGCCCCGTGGCCAGGCATGGCTTACGCACAGGAAGAAAGTAGGGTTTCATAACACCCACCCCGGCCCAGTCTAGATCTGGGTCCCTTCCCCTCAGCTGTGCCAGTGGAAAGGGAAGCAATCAATAGAGCTCAAGCTCACTCTCCTCCCACAAAGGCCAGGGGTGGGGGGGCGGGGCAGTGTCTCCTTCAGCCCTCCTCTGACAGGGAGAGGGAACTGCGGAGAGCTTCTGTCCTCCTTCGAGCAGAAGCGCAAACCTGGGGAGGAGGGAAGTAAGGGCATTCTCCCCAGCACAGTTCAGTTGTGCATTAACCATTTGCGGCTCAACATTCAGCATTCATTCATCCATTCAACAAACATTGATGGAGAAGCAACTATGTGCCAGATGCCAGCCCATGCCATGAGAGTCCCTGTCCTTATGAGAGTCACTATTTAGGGAGGAAGGCAAGCAAATAGGCAAGATTACACTGGTGTTTGAAAAGCACAGTGAACGGTGTTAGGAGGGGGCTCTGAGAGCTGGAGGAGGGTGAGTTATCCAACTTAAGGGTAGGAGCCCAAAGGAAGAGATCCCAGAGTAAGCACTGGAGCAGCTGAATAAGGATTGGTTAGAAGCTACTTAGGTGGAGCATAGGTGTAGGGACTGTTATGCAAATGTGCAGAGGTGAAATAGACAAGGTGTAGTCTGGGTGCCTAAAGCAGCACAGCAGAGATGAGATGAGACAGATAGTTAGACAGACAGCTAGACAGATAGATAGATAGCTGATCAATAGGTAGGTAGGGAGACAGATAGGCAGATGCCGTGCGAGTGTGGGCATGTGTGTCTGGCTGTGTGCATGCATTCCTCCTGCGGGAGACAAGGAGCAGCGGCTAGTTCAGAGGTGAGAAGAGGACCAGGAAGTATCCCCTCCAGCCCTGCCCCCTGCTCTGCCCTGCACTGGGGCAGAAGCAAACATAAGGTGCAGGGGAGCATGAGTCTCCCAGCCCAGTACCCAGGTACATTCGTTATTTATGACCCCACAGTCCCCAGTCACGAGTTAATTCAGCATTTACTGAGTGCCTACTATGTGCAATGTCTATGTCTGGCTGTCAGTGCAGATTTTATCCTACAGGCCACAGGAACCCATGACAGTGTTAAATAAGAGAGTGACAGGGTCCTCTTTGCTTTTTCAGAAAAAGCCTCTGTCTGTGGGACAAAGGGCAGAGATGCAGAGAAAGAGCAGGAGGAGTCACAAGCTCCCTGCAGTCAGGTTTGACTAGGCCTGGGCTCCGGCAGGGGCAGGAGGACTGGAGAGAAGGCAGGGGTCACGTGGGTCTCAGGGGACGAGGTCGCCCAGCGTGGAGTCATCTCCAGATTCCTGAAGCTCACCTCTGTAGTGTCAGTGCTTTGTCGTGACCATTTTGTAAAGAAAGTCTGTCCACAATCCACTGCTTGATTCTCAGCCTCATTAAATAGATTACACTGAACAAAATATACTTATTCCTTACTGTCCCAGCATCACTGCCCTGTGGTGGGGTCATTGAGAGGTAGGCAGATGTGTGCACCTGCATGACAAGGCACCGTGCTCCTTCAATTCTTGGCTCTGGTTTTGTAATTTCTCTGTCTCCCCACTTGCTTCCACTTTTGCAGGTACCAAAGCGAATACATGAAAATGTCCTTCCCATCCCTGTCTCCAACTACCCAGTTTCCCATCCTGGAGGAAATTAAGTTAGCAGTTTCTCAGTAGCATGCTGGAGATATTTCCTGCATACACGGGCGAGTTCCCATCTATATCCTTCTCTCCTTTTTTTTTTTTACACAAATGCTAGTGTACCATATCTTGTTTTTTTTCATTTTATGATCTTGGGCAAATGACTCAACCTCTCTGTGCCTCAGTTTCCCCATATGTGAAATGGGGATAATAATGCCAACCTCATAGGTTGTCCTGGGGATTAAATGAATTAATATGTTACTCGCACATGACAGTATGTAACGTGTGTTAGCTGTCGCATGACAATAACTCAATCGATATTAGCTACTATTATTGCTATTGTTGTTTGCCATACAGAGAGATTTTATCTTTATGCATAGTTGAACTTGACAACTTTTTCTTTGGCTTCTGGGATTTGTGGCATGTTTGGAAAGGTCCTCCACACTCTGAGGCTGCAAAAATCTCCTATCTTATCTTCTAAAACTTATGGTTTCATTTTTTACAATTTTTATCTTGAAGTATGGAGTGAAGTGGCAACACAAGGATTTGGTTTTTGTTTTCCCACAGATGGCACACGATTGTCCCAAGCCCATTTATTAATGTCCTACCTATCTAAAATTCCATCTTCGTAATACTGTATCTCCTCTGAAAATGTCCAGCTCTATTTCTGTACTTTCTTTTTTATCCTTTTTGGGGTACAAGTGCAATTTTTCTACATTATTACAGTGCACTGTGGTGAAGCCAAGGGTATTCCTGTACTTTGTGCAGTCTATTTGTGCCCTGTGTCACAGCATTGTATTATCACACACCTACCACTTTTGGAAACATTTCTCACTTTTTATGGATCCTCAGTTTTACCTGTATCAGATTGTTCTGCCTTTACTTATTCATACCTTCCTTTAGAATGTGCTTCTGCCCAGCTCCCTTTGAAATGTCCTTGAAGCCACCAATTAGTTCACTTTCAAGAAGCAGGGACAGGGTGCCCTCTGCGTGGAGCAATGGAGAGTGCTTACCCCATCCATGGAGGGGTCTCACCAAGGGTGGCAGCTGACTAAGCCTCCAGATGTAACCACCCATTCGAAGAATATACAGGGGACAGAGAGACATGCCAAATGACACCACAGGGAGGCAGTCAGCCAAATCCAGAATGTAGGAAGTTCTACAGGGAAGGATGGGGGAGAGGGGAACTGCTACACATTATCCGTGCAATGCGGTGCATAAGCCTTGTTTACATCCAGGTGAGAACGAACCAATGAGAAAGCACCTCTGTGAGACAATGGGGAAACTTGAACACATCCTATACTATAATGTTAATTATGCTTTAATTCTTGGTATAATAATAGTACTGTAGCTATTTTTAGAGTCCTTATCTCTTAGGGATACATACTGAAATACTGATGGATTAAATTATGTGATATTTAGATTCGCTTTAAAATAATCCAGTGGGGGAGAGGAAGGGGGAGGGAAGGGAGCACAGGTGAACAAGGTTGGCCATATGTGAGTAATGGTTGACATGGGGTGATGGGAACACAGAGAGTTAAGATACTATTCTCTGCTCATGTGATATTTGAATGTTTTTATATTAATAATAAAATGTTGAGAGAGATAGAGATATAGACAGAGAAGAGAGGAGAAGCAGAGGGAGGGAAGGGGAGGAAAAAGTTAGCTTTCTTTCAAGGGCCACTGCAGCAGACACAAATTAGAGAGGCCGCCTTCCTACCCCAACTCTACGTGTGTGCCACCCAAGACGAGTCAATCCGATTCGCAGTCAGAAATGATGAACATGCCTGGGCCCCAGGGAGGCAGAGAGTGACTGCCAGTGCCCTGGACAGGAGACCTGCAACCCCCCAGGAAAGATGTCCCAACACAGAGCTGCTCTCCTGGGTCACGTGTTTCCCAAGTCCAGGTGCCCAGCAGTCCCTTTTCTGCTGTGACCGACCCCAGCAATCCTCCAGCGCTCCCCCTTCCTTGCTAGGCGAGCCTGAGCCGTCTCTGCTCCTTGCACTGTGAGCGCTGGAACTAACTCAGACATAAGAGCCCCACTTCTCCCGTGGTCTCAGGGAGACGTACCCCTCTCTCCACACTTTTCAGCTGCTTCTGTCTCAGTAGCCTTTTCCAATGCAGTGGACCGGCTCCTATGCACAGGTGCACGGGCACATGTTTATCAGCCATTTCTACTGCAAGGTGTTCACCGGTCTTTTGGGAAATGGCTTTCTTAAGGGGCCTAGATTAATTATAAAAAACTCACCTTGCCCCTCTCAAAGTGCTGCCCCACTTTGAGGGGTCAAGAAGTGATCTTTCTCCTCTGTCAAACTTCCACCAATGAGTAAATAATAGATTACAGTAGAAAGTGTCAGTAATTTAGGGGATTTACATTCAAAATTATTCATTCATTCAAAAAATATTTATTGAGAAGAGAGTGTGCTGGTGCGGGGGTTGTAACAGGACACAAGTTCCTCTATTCAAGGAATGACGTAAGCCCTAAAGATAGGGGCCGAGGAGATAAACAATTACATGCAGAGTGACGCATGCTCCCAGGGCACGTACCGCCTCCCAGCCCAGCCTGGGCTATCGGAGCCCGCTGTTGGCAGTGACAGCTCAGCTAGAGCCTGATAACCAGGGATGACCCTGCTGATGCCTGGGGTTATAGCAGCACAAATGAAAGTGTTTTACAACCAACCTTTCCTCATTCTGAGCTACATGTGCTTGGGAGCCCAAGTTTCCATTCTGTCCTCCCTGGTTCAATCCAACCTTGTGACTTTTCCATCAAATTCAAGATGCATAGGATTCATTTTCTGTTCAGTGCTCCCTAAGCAATTTTTTTCCCTTTCCCCCATCCCACAGTTGGTTCTCCTAGTGTAGCAGTTCTCAACAGGGGGATGGTATTCCCCCCAGGGGACATCCAGCAATATCTGGAGACTTTTAGCTGTCACAACCGAGGGTTGTGGCGTTATGGCACCTAGCGGGTGAAGGCCGGGCCGGATGCTGCTCCACGTGGTGGACAAGCCCCCATAACACAAGCTTCCCCCATCCGGAATGTTGTCAGGGCCACAGCTAAGGGGCCCCACTAGTGCTTTCACCTTGCTGTGGTCTCGCCACAGAGTACTCTGGGGCACGTGGGGGCTGGCGTAGGCTCCTTGCAGGTTTCTGCAGCTTAGTCCAGACTCATGGAACATTCTGGATTCTTTCATGGCCACAGGAGTCTGGCAGTCCTCAGGCAGTCCTCAGGCAGTCCTCTGTCTTCATTCACTCATCCACCTCGCTCCATCACTTCTACTGCCGTCCCACACGCCCCGAGGGAGTCCCACTGGGGCCAGAAGGCCACTCTCTCGAGCCTCCCCACGGCGTGCATGCACGGGGTGAGGGTGTGTCTACTGTCCCCAGCCGGCAAGGTGCCCTTAGATCACAGCAGCTCCAGGTGACTTTCTCAGCCTGTGTGTACATGGGATGGGGGTGGGGTCTTTCACACAGGAGAAATCGCAAGGAAAACAGTGTGTGGGGGAGGGGAACGGAGGAATTGCACCGGAAACGGCGTCTGAGAAAGCGTAGAGGCACTGGGGGAGGCAACTTCAGGGACTGCAGAGCAGCTTCTGGGGTGTAGAAAGTGAGAAAGGAGTGAAAGGGGTGGGACCGGAACCTGGGAGTAGAGTACAGACAAGGACGGGCCTCGCACTCTGTACCGGGGGGGGGAGGGGCCCATGGGGTGGGCAGGGTTTTAAGCCAGGGACTAAATGCCCTTTTGGGACTTGGCTTGGCCCAGGCAGTGTGGAGACTGTACCGGGGACGGAAAGGTGGAGGCGGAGCCCCTAGCAGAGGTTTCGGTAGTGCTCCGCGCATAGGGCGCAGGCCAAGGCAGGAGAGCTCTAGGTGGAAAGAAGTTAAGGGATCTGAAGGCCGTGAGGCAAGACTTGGATTGGGCGGCCCGAGGGGTCATGGCTTGGGCCCTGGCCCAGTGAGACGGGGAACACTGGTTTGAGGGCGCGGGGTGATGGGCTGTGTTTCAGGACAGGCTGAGTTAGAAATGCTGAGGCTGTCCAGGTGGCAGCGTCGGGGAAGCTGGGTGCTGGCGCTGAGCTCAGCAGTGACTGGGTGGAGATCTGCATCTGGGGTCGCAGGCAGTGGATGCTATGGAGGGACAAAATAGCTCAAACAGAGCCCCGAGGAATACGGACAGCAAAAGGATCCCCAAAGAACAACAAGGAAGTGTGCCAAGAAAGGCAGAGCGAAATCCGGGCGGTGCCATAGCAGCCCAGGGACGGGGGCTCCTGGAGGAAGAGGAAGTGTCAGCAATGTCACATGCTTTGGAGACACCAAGTAAGATAAGGATGGAAAAACATCTCCGGACTCTGTGATGCAATTTAGAAGAGCAAAACAACTTGATACCTTCTGCCTGGTCTCTTCCTCACGGCAAAGGAGAACAAAGTAGTGTTTCCTCCTTCCCCTGAGAAAAGCACGACTTCTGTCCCCAAGTTCTGGGCTCTCAGAGGGGATAGGACCAGCCTCAGTGGTTTGAAGGTCCTGATTTACTGGGAGATGGAGGGGCCCTTTCCAGAGGGTTGGCTGAGTCCTTTGGGGCAGGAAGGGGGTGGGGACTATGGAATCCTCCTCCGTGCAGAGGTGGGAGCTGGGTCTGATGAGGAGGGGTCCTCAGAGGCTGAGAGCCTGGGAAGGGAGACACTGCGGGGCCTCTGAGGAGCCTCAGGGACCTCCTCAGGGGACAGCTGGGCAGGGGAAAGAGGCCCACCCCCAGCAGAGGACCAGGCCCGAACCCTTTCCTGCACAATTAAAATGTGTCATAATTTATTATAATTTTATTAAAGGGAATATTTTTAAATTGGGGATGCTGCTTAGTATATTACATTTTACCTCTGTTCATAAAGAAACATTCCTTATATACTTAAGATGGTTAACATCAAACCAGTGACTGTCCAACCAGACCTGATCCTATGAAAATTGGACTCTTCACACTCTGTTGAGTAACTAACTGGTCACATGGTTGAGTGGAGCCAGTGGGTGGCATGGCCTCGAGGTGCACGTCACTTCCTCCCTCAGTGTGCCCTGTGTGGGTTCCATGGCCTTGTGACACTGTGGCTTTGGAAATTCCAGTTTCCATTTCTTATCATTCAGGGCAAATGAAATTGGCAGGAAATCCAGAACCCTCCAGCTGTCCAGTGGAGTCATGGGACCCCGCCCACATACCCTGTTCAGAGCCAATGCACCCCCCCACTACGCACCCCCACAGGTGGGGATAGAGCTGCTGAGACTCACAGCTGGCCCCCACTGGGAACTGGAGCTGCCTGCCCCAGGAACACCCTCTCAAGGGGGGTTGAGCCGATGATGGCCAAGGCGGGAGCGCAGAGGATGGGCCCCTCCCTCAGCTCGTGACAACTCTGACGGGCAGCCCAGCTCCACAGCTCCTTGTAGGGTCACCTGAGTCCTCTGTCATGACCACACCATAGACAGCTTCTCCCTCTGCCTGGTCCTGCCCTTCCAGGTGCGTCTCCTGGAAGCCCCCTCCCCACAAGGCTTCTGCACACAACTCTGCTTCTCAGAGGCCTGGATGCCAGAATCCAACCTAAAATAGTCTGCTTCTTGGTTTCAATTTTATCTTTCACTAAAACTGAGTCACAGATGCCAATAAGTAATAAAATGTCACCTTGAATTCTATGACTCTCTCTTCCCTTTCACCACCTCTGAGAGACAAGTACAGGGTCTCTCAAGAACCTGAAAACACAGACATCAGGAGGAGGGGAGGAGAGAGCAAGAGGCCCCGCTCCTCGCCTGGCCAGCTCCCAGCCCTGAGTCCAGCTGAGAGAGCACCTGCCCAGGAAACCTTTACTCGCCCTTCACAGGCAAGGCCAGGCGCCCTTGGGGACTGCTCCTCCAGCTCCCTGTGCCCCCCCAGCTGAGCACACAAGTCCCCGAATCATAGTCACTTACGTCCCTGACTACCTCCTCTAGAGTGTCAGTGCCATGGGGGCAGAGCACAGGTCTACTTTCCTCACCGTTTTCTGCTGGGGTCTAGCAAAGTTCCTGCACTTGAGAGATGTGTCATTCGGGGTTGTGGCAGAAACCAAATAGCACAGAGAAAAGCTTAGTAAGGGAATTCTGTACAAAGATTTGCACAGGCCATAGGGAAACCACATTATGTGGTGGGTGCCTGGTGCTAGTGAGAGCAGGACACCATTTCTGCTGCTAGGCCGGAAGCAGGAAGGGAGCACATGGTCTGACAAGAGCTGCGCTTAGGTCAAGGGACACATCAGCCCACTGAGACCCCACCAGGAGGGAGTCAGGGGATAAATCCCCTGATCTGACTCCCTAAGCTCCTGCCTAAAACTCTCCATGGCCAAACCCAACTGATAATCAGAGGACAGGCGGGCCTGCTATTAACAAGGTATGCCTCTCTGGACACAAAGCAGGGTGGAGAAGAGCAGAGAGTATAAACAAGAGGGCAGAAGGATTTCCTGTGAATAAATGAGCTGCAGTTTACAACAAACATTCATTGAAACACTACTCAATGGATAGTTACTATTTTGGCCACTGTCTGATGTAGACAAATCAAAGTCCACACACATGCAAAACAGCTGCTAAGTGTAACTCCAACATGGGGGCAGACAGCAAGATCTTGGGCTATGTGCTATGGGGAGCTGGAACTGAGAGATCCTGACATAAAGCTAGCACTTGGGAAAAGATGGACTAGAAGAAATGCATCCACAGGCAGAGGAGGACAAGAAAGCTGATCTATTTTTGCCCATGCTCTAAGTGGTGAGGGGAAAAGTCTACTCTGAGAATCCAAAACCCATGCTTCCTGCAAATATGAGGTTTCATTTTATAATACCCTCAAAAGGGGAGACCCCCAAAACCAGGCAGGAAAATTCATCTCAGGCCATCGATACCACCAGTGCTCCTGGCTGAAACAAACACAAAACTCCCCTGGAAAGGAGACCTCCCACTTCAGACCAAGGAAAGTTACTGCAGAGAAAATCACCCCCAATAAAGAGGAGCTCACATTGAGACTACAAAGCACACAAGGAAATGGATCACCATGAGTGACAGTTGGCAGATCTAACAAACCTATTACATACCTCTAACAAAGCTCTGTATACTACTAGAACCCTAGAAGATTTGATTATGTCATTACTTTATGGAAAGTATTTCATTACTATTATAAGTAATTATAAAGAATCAAAATCCTAAAAAAGGACCAAAATGTTATTACCGGAGCCCACTCACTGTATACAAGGGTATATCTCACTCTTGCAGAATTTGTGTTATTGCCCTGACTCAGACATTGTGCTGCACTATGGACAGTCCTAGAAACACTCTTACCCTCTGGGATGTAGGAGCCTTTACTCCGTGGATTTGGAATACAGACTCACCTTCTGAGTCCACTTGTCTCCCAATTGGAGAGTATTAGGATAATTCTCAGAATTTATTGATTTTCCTTCTTTCTTCGGTGCTGTATCTATAGTAGGATTGGGTTTAGGCATAGCTCTAACACAATACATTTAAAGTTTTAGTACAAGATTGTACCTTATTTCTTGTCTAGTTGTTGCTGACAAATTTTAGAATTTTTGTTAAAATTGCTATTTTGGTCATCTCGTGAGGTATTAGAGAAGGAAGAGTGTGTGATCCTGCTTCACTCTGCCATCTTCACTGCAAAGTCCCATGTTAATGCATTTTAGATTCTAGAAGGGTTTCAATATCTTAAGCACTGCTTCAGCTTGGGAAGCCCTAGGTGTGATGGTGTTTATGTGTTGTTGGCTTTAGGGTGGTGTTGTTGCCAGTGTTTGTAGTACTAGAGAGTTGGGAGAAATCAGACACTCTCTGTTCATGGCACGTGTGCCTTAGCTGCCCCAGCTTAGCAGAGCAGCTGATTACATTTCACCACAAGGGTGTGGAGGGGAACCTGGGAGACCAGGCTCAGTGGAATGGAGGGGACAGAAGCCAGGCTGCAGGGAATCGTGTGGGGAACGAGCAATGATGAAGGAGGAACAGTGAGTCTGAACAACTAACAAAGACGGAGAGAAGAGACAGTACATAGAGCAATGTGCGGGGTCATTGGTGGGTTTGTAGTCTTTATTTAAGAGAGAGACCTGAGCATTTTAAAATTCGGAAGACCCTAATAGAGGAAGGAGAGGTTGGAGCTAAAAGAAAATAAGGAAACAACTGATGAAGTTTAAACAGAAGGAGATCCAGAGTGCAGGAGGAGAAATTAGCCTTCGATATAAGTAGGAGGAGCAAATTCATCCACGGATAGAGGAGAAATGTAGATATACCACAGTTACATTTGAAGGTGGGGACCAGGGAGTTGAGAGAGCTCTGAGAAAAGGAGGAGATGAGATTATCTTCTGAGAGTAAATGGCAGTAGTTTTTTGGGGAGCAAGAGGGGTGGAGAATAGAAGCTTTAAATGGCTTGAAATAGCTGATAAAAAATGGGATAAAGTGATCACTTGTAACACCCAGAAGAGTTACCAGGGAACCTAGAAAAATCTCTGGAAACTAGTTGAGATTGGAGACCACAAATGAGCAATGGATCTTATTTTCATGAAGATCTTATCTTCAAAGTGGTTTTAAACAGCTGTTCAGAAACACACTCAAAGAAAGAAGGGAGGGGAGAAGTAGACCGATGAATTTATCTAAGGCTGGGGCTTCAAGGGAGGTCAGGTCATCGACAAGAGAGGGACTAAGGGATAGGCTATTGGATCTGCGCTGGACAAGGAGGGGTCTGACCACGGGAGGGGCTGATAGGCAGAGGCTGGAAGGCTTGATGAAGAATAAAAGTTACAGAAAGAGTAAACGGAGTGAGAGAGACCAAAGGGGTAGCAGCTGTCATCAGAAAAGTGAGAGATTTTATTGTAAGAGTTTAGTAGTAAATCAATGTTAACAAACCCGAAAATCTGAGCTTGGGTGTGGACAACAGTGGAGTAAAACTGAAGGCCAGCAAAGTTCAGTTAATGAGCTTAGAGACTTGGGCACTGGATGGGGGTCCCTGTGGACAATAAGGTCACCAGGATGATGGAACTGGGGTGAATAGGAGCCCTTACCCACATACACAAGTCTTGATTGAAAGACAGGGGCAATCAGGCAGACGGGATGGCAGCAGTGAGGGGGAGTAGAGGGTGATCCAGTTGGAGAACTGGAGACCAGCGCAGTCTCCTATACATCTAGGCACAGGATTAAGGGTTGAAAAGCGGCACTGAGGCCATGAATGCCACCTTCTGAGTCCCACGTTTGAGATGGATGTGAGAGGGGAGGGGTAGCCTCAAGGGACAAAAGATGCTGGGAATGTTCTTGGAATAAAGTTAAGATGTCAGGGAGCTTGCCTGTCATCCAGAGGCACATCCAGACTCCAGAGGCACAGAGGAAAAGCATGGGAGAAAATGGAACATTGGGAAGAGAGTTTAGGCAGAGGTAGCGCCAAGCAGAGCAGCAATGAGAAATAGAGAAAGGTGTGTGACCGGAGGAGTTGACTAAACATGACAGGGATGGGGTATGTCGGAATTCAGTGGTTTATGTCTTCCGAAAATATCAGTCCCAGCAGGCCACAGGTAGATGGGGGCTCAGAAGAAAAGAGAGGGGTTAAGGTGCTGCCAAATGTGCCACTCCCTAGTAAGCAAGGGACTCGAGACTCTCTGGGAGCTGGTGCCTTTCCTTCCAAGGCTGTGTCGTTCAAATCAAGGTACAGATGCCAAAAGATGGGATTTGGCATAAAAGGAAAGTATTAGAGGAAAAGTCTGTGAGAGAAATTGCAAAGGGAGCCAGGGGGAGCTGGGAAAGCTATCGGATCACAGCGCAGGTCTGACCCCAAGTGAAGGAGACAAGGAAGGCAGCAGGGTTGGGAGCAAACATCAACCAAAGTTGCTCATCAGAGGAGTCCATCTCCTAGGGATGGGCCTGTCACTGTGCCTGTCCCTCACAGGGGCATGGAGGGGGCAGCAGCCTGTGGTAGGCATGGCCTTGGCATGAATGTAGAGATGGGTCTCAGAGTGCCGTGGGCAACACCTCCATCAGTTAGCTCCTTCAGAGCTGTGGGAGGCCCATTTTCAGGGCCAGCACACAACACAATAATGCTTGTATGTCCAAGGAGACATTTCTCAAAACATGCTCTAGAGACCCCTTGGCCCATACATATCTATATGAAAATTTTAAAGAGGGTTTCTGTGATCAAACACTTTTGGGAAACACTGCATACCCTCTCTTCCTCGGGGAGGGTCATAATGTCTATTAGCATATCAAAACCTCTGAGAAATCCTGTAGTAGAGAAACTTGCTTTAATTTTTTAGTCCAGCTATTCTATTCTTCAAACTTATTTGAGCAAATCCCTTCCCCCGACACACACACACCGTTTTTGGGTTTTTTTTTTTACACTTCTTAGCATACTGTGGAATAAACTGAACATGCATTGGGAAAGACGGCTTTAGGAAACAGTTAACAACTTTTCTTCCAGGAAGTACATATAAAATCTGTATTTCCAGGGTTGGTTATCAATAAAATTGTATTTTAGAAGTATCACCTCCTTTTTGCTGCCCTCCTAGGCATCCTAGCTACTAAGAGGGGGAAGCACTAAGGGGGAATTTTAGGCACTAGCCAGCATGAGGGAGAAAATCTGGTGACAGGATGAGCAGTGTCAGAATCCCCAAAATTATAACATGAGGGTATTTTCCCCTTCAATCAACTACTCAATACCAAACAACTAATCCAACAGAAAGTTGATTCTTTTCTAAAAATAGATTTTGCACATTTTCCATTAAGAACCAGTGCTATTTAAAACTTATAATAGCTGTTATTTGAGAATATCACTATCATGAATTCTTTTTTCTATACAAATATTCTGTAATATTGCAATATTTGCTGATAAAAATTACATAGGTAGATTGTTTGATAATCTGAGAGAACTGATATTTGAAGAAACCATTGTAAGGGTTAGTTAAATTATCATAATTTGAAACATTCTAATACCCATTTCTCAATATCAAGTTAGACCTCTAAACAAGTCATCATCCCAGCATTCTCCCACCCTTTCACTGAACTAATTTTTTTCCTTTTTTTATTTCCAAGTATTATGGGGATACAAATCATTTTGGTTACATGCATTGCTTTTAAAATGCTTGAGTCATGGTTATAAGTGTGTCTGTCACCCAGATAGTGGTCGTTGTACCCATTAGGTAGGTTTTCACCTATCCTGTCCTCCCCACTGCCCCCTGCTTGATTTATGTTCAGTTTCATCCATGCACATGTGTGCTCATCAATTAGTTCCAATTTAATAGTGAGTACGTGCGGTATTTGAGGATGACTTAATGCTTTTTGCAACAATCTGGAAGGAACTGGCAACCATTATCCTAAGTCTCTAAAGAATGGAAAAACAAACACTGAAGTAAATTTAACATTGTGGGCATCAATCATCCAGTCAAGAGGAAGAAACCACGCCAGTAATGTGAACAATGAACACTAAAAGTAAATAATTATAAATAAAAGGGGATGCGCTACTAAAGGGAGTAAGGAGAACTCTACAGAACAAGGAATGCAAGTGTAGGAAAAATGCTATCTCTAGGCTGAGGCAAGGCACCCAAGAAGGGGCAAAGTTGGGGGACGCCCTCCCTGCCCAGGTTCTCTCAGCCCTTGTTAGAGAGTGTATGGCTGTAGCCCACAGGATGGTCAAGAAGTCTGCTGAGGTGCTGCCGGTTGGAAACTGCCTGAAGGGGTCCCAGTGAGATTCACAGGAGGGCAGGCACCCTGGGTCTCCAGCATACCTCTGCCAAGGAAACTGCTCTCAGGGTGCCAGCAAAACTCAATAGGAAGCCACCTGTCGTGGTGTCAGCAAACTTCAAAGGAGAGTGGGCAACTCTGTATCTCCACACGTTACCAAAAACTTGGTACTTGTCCACGAGGCCAAATCAGAAGAACAAGGACAAGTGTTTTGGGGAGGAGGAAAGAGATTACTTAGCCGGCAAAGGAGGAAAAATGGCAGACCTTCTTGGCTCAAAATCCAAATTTCCTGAACATTTTCAGAAATACAGAGCTTTTAAAGGGTGGGTTCTCAGCTTCAGGCAATTACTGTTCAACTGTAGTTGATGATTCTGATCATCTCATCTCCATTGAAGACAATCGCATGACCTCCACCCAGGACCTCCCTTTACCAATTTAGGTCTGGGCCATGTTCTATTGCACAAATAAATAAAAGACTTACCCTGCCCCTCCCAACCACTGGCCTGAGGCAGGGATGAAGGCTTTAGTTCTCATAAAGGAGTGGAGGATGTTTCAAGGAGACAGAAAATATTTTTTGCCATTTTTTCCAGGCCATTCTCTCTGTTACGTATTCCCCACTCTCAATATTTCTCTTCCATATCTATGGGAGGAGGGGTGATTACTCTGTTATACACATAGCACTGGCAGGTCAGCCCAAGGAGCAAACACAAAATAAAAACAAATTCTGAAACTGGACAGAAAAAACCCTGTCTCTTATTGTGACCCTCCCATGACTTCTATGCCAGCTAGCAAAGGAGAAATGTGTGCAGTGTTAGCTCTAGAATCACAAAGCAGGACAAAGACAAGTGAGATTAGGGTCTGGAAGGCAATAAATTGACAACTGGAGCCCTTTGCTTTTTTATTGAGGGTCAGTGTAATGTGAGGAATATTGCTGTACCTTCTGTAGAATTATTGCTAAAGTTTTCACCTAGTGTGTGTTTTCAACCTCCCTGGTATAAGAACTTGGTAACAAGAAAGAATGAGATAATGAGCATTCATTAGTGGACCTGATCATTTGCTGCTTCAGTGCCCGTCTCCTAGCAAGGCTTTCTCTGACTACTCTATTTAGAATGTGAGCCCCTGGCCCATCTTATTCTTCCCTGCTTTGCTTGTCTCCATAGCACTTCTCTCCTACTAATCTACAATTTACTTACTTATTTTGTCTTCTGTCTGTAGAATGTGAGCTCTGTGAAGGTCAAGATTTTATCCTCAGCACCTACAGGGCTGGGCACTCTATAAACATTGCAGAATAAATGAATTGAGCAAATGAGTGATCTCCACATAGGGAGGAATGAAAGTATAAAGTGATGGTTTCTTAGGCTGAAATTAGTATTGAATGATAGCGATAAAGAGGAACCCAGACCTTCAAAGGTAACATCTGTGAGCCACATGCCAAAGCCATAGCATGTGGTATGGTTTCACCAACACGGATGGCCCTATTGGGGTTTAGATTTGGGAATGGTACATAGAACTTTCCTTCTGCCTCAACTTCAGACTTGTAAACTATTCCTTCCTACCAATTTAGAAGAAGTTTTAAGAATCCGTGGCCAGAACGTGGGTAGGCAGCATGCTGGGAATCGAGCCAAAATAAAACAATACTGAAAATGAAGGCCTTGCTAGTATTGTGAAGTTAGGGAGATCCCGAATTTACACAACAGTGTTTTTCTTTGGGAAACTTCACATTTCATATGATTCTGTGGCATAGAGTATATGAGGTGCCTGCCTGCTGGGTTTTTCCTCCATTGAACCATCTAATGAGCAGTGTGTCTGAATTCATGGGGTTTTTCACGTTTCAGAGTTTGACCTGACTCTCCTTCCCTTGTCTGGAACTGACCAGTGCACATTGGGAATAAAGCATCATGAGCCACCGCCGCCTACTCACTCAAGGTGCTGGATGTCCTGTTGTGACTCCAAGTCGTCCAGCTGCAGGAGGGAGAGACCCTAGGAAGAAGGACCACTGCTGACCCCAGGCTGCAGCCACCACCAGTGGCTGGGTAGAGCTTCCCAGGGCATGGTGGCCCTCACTCACCCCCGGGAACGTCACCCCAGGAAAGGGGAAGACAGTCACAGCCCGGATTCCCACGCACACACCCCCCTCCGAGGTCGAGCATCATTATGTTTAGTTTTTTGCCTTGGCTGCCAAAGGCTTGGGGTTAAATTTAGTGCTCAATCTCATATCTGCTTGGGCTCTTTTTATGTTTGTTTTTCTTGTAACGGTTTCTTCATTTTCTATTTTGACAGGCACGCATTTTGCATTGAATGCTACCTCAGACACATCTTTGGCATGAAAAAGCATGTCATTTAACCAGATATAAATGCTAAGCAAAGGGGTGGGACTGGTCCCAAATTAAGTCAATTACAGCTACAGAGAGTCCTTGACCTGAGAGGAGCTCATGCAGATATTTTCAGTCCTTTCTTTTTTTTTCTTTTTTTTATTTTTTATTTTTTATTTTATTTATTTTTTTTTATTGTTTGTGGTTTATAGGGGTACAGGTGTTTAGGTTACGTATGATGCCCTTGCCCCCCCTTCCCCCCAAGTCCCAGTCCCAAGCGTGTCCATCTCTCGGAGGGTGCGCATTGCACCCTTTGTGTATGCATATATCTGTCCCCTCCTCCCCCTCGCCCCTCCCCCTTCCCCCTCCCTCCCTACTTTCAGTCCTTTCAAGTTGCTCTTCTCAGTTCATCCTTCTTCCAAGCTGCACCCTGCCCCTCCCGCGTCCCCGCCTCCCACCTTTCACAATCCGGGCTGCTCTGTTTCCTTTCTTTCTGGCCTTGGATCCACCCCAACCCCAGCCCCAGTTTGGGGTTAAACTTGTCCTCGGATTCTCTCCCGCCTGACTTGAAGACTTGATGTCGCCTCAAAAACCTCACCAGGGGATTTCCCTCCATGGTTCTCCTTTGCAGAGCAGGGTCAGCTCCCCGAAGTGTCCCGGCACTAATCGCTCACCACTGCTTACAAAACTCCTTGCTTTCCTCAGTATCAGTGTCAGGGCTGCCCTACACTCACTGTCACTGAGGCCCATTTCTGCCACCCACCTCCCGGCCCCTTCCCAACTGACACTTTTCCAAAATTCTCTCTTAAGACCTCATCCCTCAGCCAAAGCACACAGTGCCACTCAAAAATGAAAATAAAAATCCAAGCACACACCACTCACTGGTTCTCACTGCAGGTTCCTGACCCGTGTAGTCAATCAAGGAGTGGGCTTCTGCAAGTGCTCGTGACAAGCTGCATGGGAGGGTCAGGACCCTCAGGTCTGGACTCAGGGTTGCAATGAACATTCCTCTCCTCTGGCGGTAGACGGTAGGTGTCACCTACTCAGAGAGTCACATGTCAGCAGCAGAGGGGTCTCGGTGTGTCTCAGCCCCTGACATCACTCCCTCCATATCACTTGGAGCAGCATAACTTGGTTTCCTTATCTGGGGCAGCCAGGCCACGGCTGTCTGAAGGCCACAGGGAAATCAAAGGCGGGGTGCAGGCGCCGGGGGTGGGGGAGGAGAAAACAACTTCCCGGTTTCTCTCAGGCACTCGAGAGATCCTCCGGAGGTCTGAGGGAGCTTTTGAGCTTCTTTATTTCCGTTGGTCCCTGAGATCTGAGACTGGTGGGGTAGAGCCACCAGAGGAATAAACAGTGGTTTCTCGTGCCCCTCAGGGTCAGGAACAGTCTATTCAAAAGGAAGCCGTCCACCACCCGGGGCCGTTCCCACAGCTCTGCGGATGCCGGGTCGGGAGGCTGTGTCCTCACCCCCAGGAACTCGGTCCGGTGGTAAGTCATCTATGTATTTAGCCAGTTATGGCCATGTTGATGCTTAGTGTGGTTTCACTTTTGCAAACATTTGTTTATGTCCTTTGAGAGAAAGACATTTCAGCCTGTCACAGGAAGCTGCTTCAGGGGGTAAGCAGACTTTTTAAACACATCAAAATTAGGATCTACACCAATTTCTAGAAATTAAGCCAGGATACTTGGTTCTCTTTCATTGTGTATTTTCTTACATGTTGTTTTCAAGTCCACAAGTCTTGTTGCTCCCAAAAGAATGTATGTTCTGTGAAGACAGCGTCATGCCTGCTTTATTTCCCGTGGCGGCTAGAACACTGCAGAGCACCTGTGTGCTCTGACGACTGATCCGGGGCAGTGGCTGCTCTGGGGAAGCGGGCGCATGTGGAAGAAAAGTTTATCTTCTGAGCTGGAGACCTACTCTGGCTGAAATTCAGTGCCAGAAAAGAGAACGCGGGGCTGTAGGGGCACTAGTCCTGTTCGCTGTTTCCTCCGGGGTAACACAGCTGTAGGAAGGGAAAGATAATCTTTCATTTCTCCACAGGGCAGCCTGAGGATGGCTAATTACACGTCGGCACCAGAGGATGAGTACGATGTCCTCATAGAGGGTGATCTACAGGACAACAAGGCAGAACAATGTGACAAGTATGACGCCCAGGTCCTCTCAGCCCAGCTGGAGCTGCAGCTCTTCTCCCTGGTGTTCCTGGCCGGTCTCCTGGGCAATATCGTGGTTGTGCTTATCCTGGTAAAATATAAAGGACTCAAACACACGGAAAATATCTATTTTTTAAACTTGGCAGTTTCAAACTTGTGTTTCTTGCTTACCCTACCATTCTGGGCTTACACTGCTTCCCACGGGGGCGGTCTCAGTGATCTCATGTGTAACATTCTCATTGGACTCTGCTCCGTAGGCCTATATGGTGGGGCACTTTTCAACGTCCTCCTTATTGGGCAAAGGTACCTGGTGTTTTCGCACATGCGATGCTTTTCCTGGGCCACCAAGATGGTGTCTTGCCGCATCATTACAAGTTTCCTGGCATGGGTAATAGTCATCTCTCTGGTCATTTTGCTTGAATGCATGTTTTATAAACCTCAGATGGAAGCCCAGGTCTACAAGTGCACCTTTAGCAGACCTCCTTTCCTGCCAATGGACGAGACATTCCGGAAGAATTTTCTGGCTTTAATGATGAACGTTTCAGTTGTTGTTTTGCCGTTGTTCTTTTTGATATTTTGCTATGTGCCAATGAGAAAAACACTAAGGCTCAGGGAGAGGAGGTATGACCTTTTCAAGCTTGTTTTTGCCATAGTGGTTGTCTTCCTTCTGATTTGGGCACCCTACAATGTTGCACTTTTCCTGTCTGCTTTCAAAGAATACTTCTCCTTGGATGACTGTAAGAGCAACTACAATCTGGACAGAAGCGTTCAGATAACAAAAATCATTGCCACCACTCACTGCTGTGTCAACCCTCTCCTCTACGTGTTTCTCGACAAGGCATTTAGGAAATACCTCTGGTGCCTTTTCCACCTGCGTAATAGCACCCCAACTCAATCCAGTGAGGAATCTGTACAAGGTGCATCAAGGGACCAACATAGCCATTCTACTCTAGTGTGAACTAGCATTCATCAATGGCAAGACAAATAAACATGGGTTTTTGTGTTTTTGCATTGTTTTGTGTTTTTTACACATTTGTATATCCAGTAGGATAGAGGAAGAAATGGGGTGAACAAACATTTACTGAGAACCGAATTTGTCTCAGGCAATGTGCTAGGCTCTTGTGAGCACCTTCGCCTCTCCCTACCTGTCCATAGTGTGGATGGGACTGGTCTCATTTCTCTGAGAAGGACACCACGGCTCAGAAATTTGGCCAAGCTCATACAACTAGAAAATGACAGGACTGAGACAAATCCAGGTGCCATTTGCTCCAGCATGCCAAAATTCCAAAAATTGGGCAACAAAATACATGGAATGAATGTATTTTAAAACATTTATTAAATGTATCTTAAAACAATTAACAAATTGCTTTTAAAGTCAATTTGACCACATTCCAAATTGGAAGCAACCTATTTATATGGAAGTAGCTTTTCGGGCACATTTTCTTGCAGGTAATTAAAAGAACTGGCTAGCTGGAAGCTATGAGGAAAAAGAGGTACGTTCTGTAGAAGTTCTCTTGATTACTTGCCACACCCCAAGTCTCTGAACCCCACACCTGCACCCCAACCTGTGAGCTTCCCAAAGTTTCTAGATTTCCTCCTACTTTATCTTCAAGGCTGTGGAACCTTAGGACATTTAACACAGTAAGTGCACAAAATTATGTTTAGAAATGTCTAATAAAATGAATGCTATGTCCTTTTAAATATAACACATGCCTCAGGCCTCACCAACCTGTTACTACCAAATGATGTCTCATTTGCTTCCTACAGCTAAGTTAGTAGAGCATAGGCTCTTGCCTGCCACATCAATGGAAGGCCAACTTGTCACATAAGGTTATGTCCCTGGTCCCCCCCAGATAGATAGGTAAGGGTGGCTCATCCTTGATTCTAAAACCATCCTCCCGTCTCTGGTGTTCAGAGCCAGAGTCCACACTCACTGGTCTCTTGATAATCTCATCCCTGGTTCTGGAGACCTCAAAGCCGCCACTGCCTTGCTGATATGGGACAGCCATTGCTCGTGGCTGAGTCCTGCAGACACGGGGCCTTGGCTAGCTGTCTCCTCCTGATGGCCCAGCATCGTGCTTGCCCTGGACAGAACTGGAGGCTTAGCACTGATCCTTGCCAAAGGCCTAACCAGCTCACCCACTCCTGCTGTGCTCCAGAGCACACTGTACTCCCCTCCCAGCATCAGGCATCTGCTCATGCCATCGAACCTTCGAGGAAAACAGTTGGTCCCTGTCCCTCCTTCACAGGAGGCTCTTTTCTCCCTAGCTGAAATCGATGGTGCAAATTGGGACACATGGAGACCTATGACCTGTTGAAACCACACTGGCTAACCAAAAAGGATCCTTAATTTCTTCCTCAAGAGTAATGGATAGAAATTTGCTGTATATTGATGAAACGAGGTGGAAAACAATCTTGTTTTCCAAACATCGGAAGTCGCCATGTACTACCTCATAACCAAAGACCTCGTTTGTGTTAGAGGAAATATTTGAAAAGCTTATCAGGATGGTGGAAGAGAACCTCAAGTGACATGCTTGAGTAACAATAAATGGCTCCAAACTAGATTCCATGGCCATGGGTCTCAAACATTAGCACACATCGCAACTGCTGTGTTGAAACACAGATTGCTGGGTCCACCGCAGAGTTTCCAACTCAGTATGTCTGGGGTGGGCTCCCAGAATAGGCATTGCTAACACATTCCCAGAGGGTATTGATGCTGCTGGACTGGGGACCTCACTCTGAGAACCACTGTGCTAGGGAGAAGGAACTCAGCTGACTAAGGACTTCGGTCTTGTGCTGGAGACTCTATGGAATTTATAGCCAGCGGTGAATTGTTCAGAAAAGTAAAGGGGTTTGTGACACTGGGGTGGGGGGTGTGATAGAAGGGTGCAGAGAGGATAAATGAAGCAGCTGTTGGTTGGAGAGGAATTAGGAAGATGAACAAAAGGACTTATGCCAATGATTTCAGTTTTGCTGAACCCATGATGAAAACCTCTTCTCTGGCACCTTGCATCACTCACTGAGGCCTTGTGGCTGGGTCTATCTACTCTTTGTAAACAGGGTTATGGGTCTGGCCCCAAGGTGGTCTGGAGTGAGCACAGGTAACAGGTATAACTAAAAGAAGTCACTCAGGGTTCCTTCCCAGAACAAAGGATCCCTCTATCCCAAAGGTGAATGCTAGTCCCCACCATGAAAGAAAAGAAAGGGAGAAACTAATGGTGACATTTTAAATGGCAGTTTTTCTAGCTTCAAAAAGATGTGGAACAATTGGAACTCTCATACGCTGCTGGTGGGAATGCAAAATGGTACAACCACTTTGGAAAATCTGGCAGTGTCATAAAAAGTTAAGCCTATACTACCAGCCATTCCGCTCCTGAGTGTTTACCCAAGAGAAATGCAAATGTACACCCACACAAAGGCTTGTACACAGTGTTCATAACAGCTTATTTATGTAGCCCCAAGTCGGAAATAACCCACTGTCCCTCCAGAGGTGGATGGATAAATAGTGGCACGTCTATATAATGGAACACTGCTCATCAATAAAAAGGAACAAACTATTGACACATACAGCCACATGCAAGAAACCTCAAAACACTGAGGAAAGGAAGCCAAATATTTTTAAAAAGAATATTTATTTTGTGATTCCATTTATATAAAATTCTAGGAAATACAAATGTATCCATAGTGACAGCAAATCAGTGGTTCTGAGGATGCTGAGGGTAAGGGGGAGAGGATAGATTACAAAGGGGCACAAGGAAATCTGGGGGGATGGTGGATATTTTCGCTATTTTGATACTGGTGATGTTTCGCTGGCATATACATGTGTGAAAAGTTATGATATTGTATGTCTTAAATATGCCGTTTATTGTATGTTAACTATACCCCAAGACAGTAATTTAAAAAGCCTCTCAGATCCTCCAGTTGTATGAATGCAACTTGTCTTGGAAAGGCACTATACACATTTGCCTGAGGTGATCCAGCGCCCAGGTCTCTGTCACATCTCCCAGGCAGAGTTGCCAGGTAAAATACAGGATGCTCGTGGACCACACCCGCCCTCCTCCATCGCTGACTGCAGGGAGGGAGAGGCCGCGGGGGTGATCCCACAGGGAGCACAATCTCAACCAGAATGACGTTAAAGGAGGAAGCAAAACACCATGACAAGTCAAGAGACAAACCAGGGAAGAAGGTATCCCAGTAGATAAAAAAGAAAAAAAAGAAGGTTAGAAAAGCTCAAGAAGAGAAGAATAAAGAACAGAGAAATTCTCTTCACAAATTTATAGAAGTAGGTCTGGACTCTTCACCCACCTCTCCTGTTATAACACAGGACAGGAATCTCAGAGGAAATGGACCTATCTTCAGATATTTCCAGACACAGTGATGAGCTCAAAGAAAAATCTCGTCCAAATTTTCAAAATGAAACGCAGAGTTTATAGAGAATAAAGGTCTGTAAATTCTTACCGTGATTGAGTGTATGTTGAAAATCAAAAGTTTATGAAGGACGATCCACCTACGATGGCCCACTTAGGTAGTATGTTTGGGACATTAATAATCCAACAAGGTCTTCCTGTCATGTCAGACCAAGAAGACAGTTTCCTAAAGATAAAATAGTGCATGCTTTCCCACTTTTTCACAAACTACGAGCTAACAAACAATGAAAAACAAAAGAGAAGATGGATGATGTGTTCAAGAAAAACTGACAGTGATTCTGTATTGCCTGTAAATTATTTTCTAATACAAAAACGTTTCCTATTGGGGAAAAATAATTCTGATGGGGGATGCTTGAGAGAAAGATTGAAATCTCACGAACTGTCTCCTATTTGTCTCAATTCTATATATTTGTGGATACAAATGGAACTAATTTAAAAATGGGAAACATAGTTGATATGGTGAATGGAAAAGCAAGACAATTTGAAGTTGAAAAAACAATACAAGATGCCAAGTTAAATTTGAGTTTCAGTTAAGCAACAAATAATTTTTAAGTACAAGTATGTCCCATAAACAATAATTATAATATTTGTTGATTATCTGAAATTCAAACTCAACTGGATGTCTTGTATTGGGGGAGGATTCCTAAACCTGGCAACTTTAATTTCAACTTACTTACTCATTTTTAAAAAATAGGTCTTTTATGACAGCCAGGACAAGAGCAAAGATAAATGGCCCCAGGACTCCTTTTAACGGGCAGTTAGGAAGCTCTGCCATGTGGTGGGTGGCAGCCCCTGACCAAGCCTTTCCTTTCCCATTACCCTAAACTGACAGAGGGTGACTGCAACACTTAGGACCCCCAGTGCCTGTGTGGGCAGTCACGTTGGAGTTTAGAAGGAATCATTGCTTTTGCTTGAGGAGTTGGGAATGGCTCTACCAGTTTGCCTGTTGGTTGAGTGAAAATCAGCTCAAAGGTGGCCTACACTAAATGAAGTAGAAGTGCCAGAACTTCCTTGGTGTAGCAGAGAGGAAAGTGCCTAAGTGCTTAGGGAGATTGGCATGCTGGCAGATCTGCTGTGGCAGGTAAGACTCGCTCACCCACCCAGGAAGGGCCTAGAGGACATACCTTTGCCACACTGTGAAGAATAAATGAGCTCCAGCATCCTTAAGGATCTCTATGTGGCTCTTCTGTGTAGGTCAGGAACTGTAGTGAGAATTGCTACCATCAAACTGGGATTCCTAAATACACCAGGGCGGTGGGACCCTGAAGATGCAGGGACCATGTGGTGACACTGAATTGCCAGAGACAAGGTGTGTGTGGCTATCATGATGGACAGTGGAGCCAAGGCAGTGATCAGAGCAGTCTGACCCCCAGTGATCTTTGGCATTGGCTATTGATCACCCTAGAATTGAAATACAGGGATGGTCTACTAAAATTCTTACTTGATCTGTATAAGCAGAAGAGTTCTATCTCTAGTGAACAGAAGTCTAACTGCAATCACCAGAACTGAGTCATGGCCCTTCCATCAATTCCCAGGTTAGAGGCAGTTTACAGCCCCAGATCACTTGAATGAAAGGGAGGCTGGATCTTCTTGAGGAAAGATCCTGCAACATTGCAAGCAATTTATTCCCAGCGTCTTTCTCCCAGCCTTCCCCAAAGGAACCCAGGGCCATTTACCAGGGTGACTGGGCACTGGGGAAAAGGAAATATTAATAAATTATAGGAACGCAGGGCCATTTACCAGAGTGACTGGGCACTGGGGAAAAGGAAATATTAATAAATTAGGCTTTTTGGAGATTCCTGGACACTGGCTCTGCACTGACACTAATTCCAAGGGACCTAAAACATCTCTGTGGTCTACCAGACAAAGCAGAGTTTTCTGGATGTCATTGATCCCAGAGTTTTAACTCAGGTCTGTCTCATAGTGGGCTTGGAGGGTCCCTATGTCCATCCTATGGGTCCCTATGTCCATGTTATCTCCCCAGTTTCAGGTTGTGTAATTGGAATAGAGATACTCAGCAACTGGCAGAGTCCCCACGCTGGTTCTGTGACCCACAGAGTGAGGGCCAAGTGGAAGCCTTTGGAAGTGCCTCTACCAGCCAAATACCAAAGGCAATACCGCATGTCTGGAGGAATTGCAGCAGGAACTGGAAAGACGAAGGGTGAATATTCCCACCACACCCCCGTTCAGCTCGCCTATTTGTCCTGTGCAGGAGACAAAGGCATCTCAGAGAACGAAAGTGGATCACTGCAAACTCAATCAAGTGGGGGCTGCCACTGCAGCTGCAGCGTCAGGTGCGGTTTCATCACTGCAGCAAATGAGCACTTCCCCTCGCACCTGGTTCGCAGTTGGCAAATTTCCTTTTCTCTAATCCTGTTGGTAAAGAACATCAGAAGCTGCTTGTTTGCAGTGGGCAAGGCCAGCAACATACCCTAAGGAGAGAGCAGTCCCAGTCTCCCATCACACCAGATGCCTGCGGAAGGACAGGGCTGGCCCCATCTCTGTCTCCAGTCAAGGCCTAGCCCAGGAGCTGCTCCCGGAGGGGCCTGCGCACTTTGTCCTTTGAGCAAGAAAGCACCTGCCCAGCACCTATACACTTGTTCACTCCTTCTGGGTCATGTTTTTTTGTTTTCAGCACAGGTACTCATAAGCAAAACACAGTGTTGTTTACCATGCTTTTACAATTATGCAAATAGTCTCATAATCTAGTCCTTCTCCTACTAGCTCATCTCGCGGTACCTATGATAGGCACTGCCCCATTCACTCCTGTATGGTACCTACTGTGGAAACAGGCCACAATTTATCTATCTTCTCTCTTGATGATAGGCATTGAGATTTCCACTATTTCTGGTTTCTTCTTATGTCCCGACTGGACATTCTTGCATACGTCTCCCTGTGCACCCAGGGATAGTTTCAGGGCAGTGCTTCCAAAGTTTTTGGATATCAGAACCCTTTTATGTGCTTAAAACTTGAGGATACCATAGAGCTTCTGTTTATGTGGGCTAGTTACAGTACCAGAAATTTAAACACAAAAATTTTAAATATTGATATCGCTAATTAATTTTTTAAACAATAATAAGCCCATCACACGTTAACACAAATATTATTATGAAAAAAATCTGTATTTTTCAAAAGAAAAAAATTTAGTGACAAGGGAGGTATTGTTTTACATTTTTGTAAATTCCTTTTAATGTCTGACTTAATAAAAGAAGCTGGATTCTCTGTCTCCTTCACCCAATCTGTTGGAATATCAAATGCCAAATAGCCTCTGGGAAATGCCACTCATGAGATAATGAGAGAGAGGAGTAAGTTCTTAGTATCATGATGAAAATAGTTTGACTTCACAGACCCTCCAAAAGGGTCCCACCTGGAGAATGGCTCCAGGCTGTGTTCCAAAGAGTAGATGGCTGAGGGGACATAAACGTTCAGTCTATAGCAGTTGACCACATGGACAAATTTTAAGTCTCCTCCTCTGTCCCTCATGGTTGTTGCAGTCAGACTCTGTCTGTAGGAGCACTGTGGAGAGAACAAGCCCAAGCTCCTGATTTTAGCCACAAAGAAAGCTGAGCCCAGAGAAGTTAAGGGACTTACCCGAGGTCACACAACCACGCAGCAGCAAAGCCGGGACTGGGCTTCAGACGTCCTGCTGCCCAGGCCACTTCTTTCTCCCTCTCAGGCCTGGGCTGTGATTATTTCTGAACACAATGATTGGCCAAACAAGTCTGATGCCCTTTATGGGTAAAAGCCCATTCCCTGAGAAAGAGCTACGCACCGCCTCAGGCCCTCGGTCAGCTTTCCCAAGGCCTAGGCACGCGGCATTTCTCCTGGTGTGATGTGGCGGGAGGTTCACAGCACCACGGACTACGCGGCTTGTCCAAAGCGAACCCACACCACCGGCAAAGAGGCCTGCATCAGAGCACACTGCGGGGGCCCTGCGGCAGGCACAGGTACCAGCTTGGAGCCCGCTGCCTCTCAAATCTCACCAGCACCCCCGGGCATCAGTGCTGAGGCACTGGCGGCAGAGAATGTTCTCATGCAAAATGTTGACAGATGCTGCTAAACCATCCCCCTAAATCTCTGTGTAATATACAGTCCTGCAAGTACTACGTAAGATCACCGGCTTCATCGCGTCCTCAGAATACTGAGCATCGCTAATAACTTCCATTTTCAATTGCTCTAATCTAACTGAAGAAAAGTGATTACCTTATTACTAGTGAGTTGGGTTTCTTTTTAAAAGGTTATGTAAAATCAATATTCCTTCTTCTGATGTAGCATTTTTCACTTATCATATTTTATGTACATTCTATAAGTTCATAATTATCAATAGAATGTCTAGCCTGGTTTTCATTGTTCTTCACATGTTTAGAAACACACTAAGCATGAGGCAGGGAACGCTAACCCAGGGGTGCTTGGCGCTTGTCTGCAGCCACTCGCAGGCCCTCGATGACTCCCACCACACGCTCCTCAGCTTCCCCTGGTTTGTGCATTAGGTAAGTCCAACAATTTTCATGGACGTAAGTAACAAAGACTCAGCTTTAATGGAAAATGGTGAGTTGGACTCTATGACTGGAAAAAGAAGGTAAAAAGAAATAGGGATTTTATTACATGGGGCAGGGGTGAAGGGGTTCAAACCCTGCTGAAAAAAAACATTCATTGGAATTGTTTGAAAATTCAAGGATTAAACAAAATTCTTTTTTCGATTCAATGGGGACTAGATTACTCTAAACCCACAGGCTATTTTGTAGAATGCACAGAAACGTGGGAAAGAGAAAAGCAAAGAAAGGAAGGCATGGCAAATAAGCTGGAAGAGGGAATAACTTCTTTTGAGAAAGATTTGGGCCTTAGAGGCCCCCCGGAGACCGATCTAAAAATGATAAGAGGGTGTGCCCAAACCAGTCTTAAAGTTGTGGCCCAGAGTAGGGGAAGATGAAGCTATTCCTGGGCCGCTGAGTGTGTCTGGTGGTACAGCTGGGTTTGGCAGTGGGCTAACATCACTAGGTTTGGCAATGGAGGGAGGAGTTTCTGAAATCAAATGTGAATGATTCCCCTGCAGGGAGCCCCATCTTGGAAGCCACCACAGCGCTCTCTGTGTGGGGAAGTGTCATCAGTGCAGGATAAATTGTGAAATGTCACAGGAAGCGCTGAGGAAGGGGCTCAGGCATCCTGTACCTGGTCAGTCTTCTATTTCGGGGTGGCCTGTGCAGCAGGCAGGCAGAGCCCTGACAGTGGCCTCCTGACCAGGGCCACAGGGGCTGAAATCCAGCCACTCTGCTCGCCAGGCTGTGCTCCCCACAAGGGACAGTACACACCCCGGCAAAGGGCACCTCCCTAGGACTGCACGGAGGCCTGGGCGGGTGGGCAGGGCATCCTGTACCTGCTGGGCATATTTCCCTGTGCTAGCACACTGCACCCCGTGCCACGTGTGTGCACATGTGTGCCCGGGTCTTTTCCTGTAAAGCTGGCCTTGCCAGTGACTCCGTTTGCTTGGAAATGTCACACATGTAGCAGGTTAATTCCATTTAGGGGAGATGAGGAAGCCGTGACTTCCTCTTGAAAGGTCAGGCTCAGAAAAGAGCAGGTGTCTGACGTACCATTTTTGGCTTTCCTCTCACAGTTCTGCGAAGTGGTGTTAGACCACCGAGCCCGGAAGGCAGTGGGAGCGGGGAAAGGGGGGCCTGAGAAGGGCTCGCCTGGCCACGGGGGCTCCGGTCTGTGGGGTGTGTGCTCGTTCCCCAGGAAAGCCCGGAATAACAGCATCTCGCCACTGCAGGCCGCGTCCTCCGTGCCTCCTCTCCTCCCCACGTCCCTGGCGGGTAGAGGGTGCAGGAGCAGATGCAGCCCGACAGTTTAATAACTTGAAATACGGTATTAGGGGTGACCAGGAAATGACGCCCTCAGGCTTTCTCTCGGCTCAACAGGGAAGAACAGAAAATCTCTCCGCTACCTCAAAGTTCACACGCTGCTTCCTCCCAATGACTGGAAAGCTTGGACCGTCGTCCTGGCAGAGCCGAGGCTGAGGAAACGTGCTTTCTCTTCCTTTTCTCCGTCTGTGCCTGCCTTCCCCAAGACTCTCCACATCCCCTAACATTTGGGGGTGAGATTCTCCTTTAAAATTCAGATACTATATCCCAGGGCCATCGCCTGTCCTGCAGCAGGCCCAGGGCCTTCCTCAGAACCCCCACGGGCTCCGAGGGCCTCACTTTCCCCTGCCGCCTCTCACCTCCCTCCCAGCTGCCCCCGATTGTCATCCGCACCTCCCTCTCCTCTCGGGCCACTGTCCTCTGTCCACATGCTTGCCCCACAGGCAGACACTGGCCTGGGCGTCCTGGGTGTTCCCCAAAGGGGCACCACAGCCAACAAAAGCTAATCGTCGATCTGTTCTAGGCGTCCACGACGAAGCTCCCTGTCCACTGTGGGCAGGAACTGCCTCCACGACGGCAGTTTTCTTTAGGGCCTGAGTTGCTGTGTCTCTGGGGCCCACTCGTCCTCTCCAGGCAGGCTTTTCTGCCGCCTCCCTGCCTCTCCCCCCTGTGGTCAACAGTGAGTTCCCTGTTCATTTAGTAGAACAGGTCAGCTCTATTAGGCTCTAACTGCTCACCGTTCGGGTAGAGGGCTCCCTTTGCTCCATTGAAATGGCCTCACAAACGCTTTCCTACCAGACTTCTCCTTTAAGATGGACTCTCTGGTTCTACCCTAAAATTCAGATAAAGCTTCTGGTGTTATTTCCATTTCCGCTCCAATAGTAGTAACAGCCTGCTTTGGGACAGGGAGCTCATGGCCCAGGAGGACTGTCATTTTCAAGGGAAGGAGCAGGAGGTGCCAGTGCCCATGGCTGCTGCAGCGCCTGATGAGTGCTTACGCTCCCTGCGCTCATGAACGTCAGCCTGAGGTGCGGGTGTTCCCGTGAATTCTGTTGATCCCAGTGAATGTTAGAAAGAGGGACATACAGAGCTGTGGGGTTGAGGTAACTGAAAGAACTGCCTCAGATTTAGAGGTGAAAGGAAAGCAGAGTGTCCTATTTCCAAAATATTCACTGCCCCTTCCTACTGGGCCTTCAACTTCGATGAAATCGCGGCCACATTGATGGCTTTGGCCAGGGAAATAATGCAGAAGATATGGCCTCTCCCAAGCAGAAGTTTTAAGAGTTATTTCCCCCGTCTTAAGCCCAACATACTTCAAAGTGGGTGCTGCCGGTTCAGCTTGGGTTTCAGAATGAAGAGGCAGACCACAGAGCCACCGTGGACCCATGTGGACATGGATACGAGAGAGAAAGAAAGTTTCGTCACGTAACCAAGATTTTGATCTGGGGGCCGTTTGGTATGGCAATATAACTTCATGTGAGCAGACAGATACGGTGATGGTAGAGTCATTTCAACCACGAAAAGCATACTTCACGGTGGGCCTTTAATTTTACTTCAGTATCCTATTCACACAAGAAGGTTCACACTATTCAAATATTATGTTCCATAGTGCTGGCGTCATGACTGCTATGGCAACACCATCAAATGCTGCTCACTGAATAATCTCAGACCAGTGAGGATGGACAATATATCTGGCCATAATTCAAAGTAGCAAATAGAAAAGAAAGCGAATTTTCATCCTAGGATTATGGGATCTTACCTACTGTCCTTTCCTGATAGGTTTCAGACCTACCTTTCTCACTGACAGTGGGAAACAGTGGCTCACCCCCTGCTGGAGGCAGGATTTCAGGAACCTCATCTGACCTCTGCCTGCAAAGGGGCAGTCTCACCCCGGTTGACATAGGTTTGCCTGCTGGCTCTAAGGAGCCGATCGAAAAGGTAAAAGCAGGAAAATCATCCTTTCCCAGGGGAAGGTTGTGAACCTGAGAGAGCAGATACCTGGACACCACTGGGCCCCTTCTACTGGTGAAGGGACTTTGCACAGTCATAGCTAAAACCTGGCCATGTGGCTCTGTCTTAACTCACCTCCCTTGTGTCAGGACAGTGGGTCAGAAACATGACTCTGGAGAACACAACCGTGGGGGACATATTTAAAGGACAAAGCATGAACTGTCAAAAAGGCAGAGGTGGAATTCTATTAAGCCATAAAAAGAATGAAATCCTGTCATTTGCAGCAACATGGATGGAACTGGAGGCCATTATGCTAAGTGAAATCAGCCAGGCACAGAGAGACAAATGTCTTGTTTTCCCTCACATGTGGGAGCTAAAACAGTGGATCTCATGGAGGGAGAGGGTAGAATGATAGATACTAGAGGCTGGGAAGGGTGAGGGGGTGAAGAGAGGTTGTTGGTTAATGGGTACAAACATACAGTTAGAGAGGAGTAAGATAGCACAGTAGGGTGACTATAGCTGACAACAATAGAGTGTATATTTCAAAATAGTTAGAAGAGAGGATTTGAAATGTTCTCAACACAAATAATGATAAATGTTCAAGGTGGTGGATATCCTAATCACCCTGATTTGATCATTACACATTCTATGCATATATCAAAATATCACATGTACCCCATAAATATGCACAATTATGATGATCTATCAATTAAAAAAAATTTTAAAGGCAGGGGAAAGAAGGCCAGAAAGGGGGAAGTGTACCACAGAAGGCAAGAGTACATGGTCAGCGGGGCCAATAGTGCCAAGGGGCCCCTGGGAGAGACAGCTGAAAAGTCCTGTGAGCCTGGCGATCAGGAGAGCAGGGTGTCCTTTTCCAGAACCTTTCAGGAGAGTGAATAGGTTAGAGTCGAACTGCAGCAGGGGGGAGAGAGAACAAAAAAGAAGAAAATGCAGTCAGTTTAGACTATGCTTCGAAGAGTTGTGGTGGAGAAAAGTGGGTAAAAAACTAGTGACTAGAGGTTAACAGAAGTTGAGGACCAGTCAGGCTGCAGGACAGAAGTATTTCACACATTTTCCTACTTTGTCCAAATCTGTACATTTACTATACCAGATGATACTTATTTAAAATTCCAAGTAATCACTTATCTTCCCAATATTCAGTTTCTTTCATTAACCCTTTGATTCCTAGGCTATCTATTCCTGCCCTGTCCCGGAAACACACACGCGCACACACACGCTCACACGCGCACGCACTCCCGGGCGTACTCATGCGCACATACTGAGACAACTATGTGAGTAACCAACCAGATCCCCTTGGGAAGAACAGTTGCTCGGGCTGGCCTGGCCTTAGATTCCAGACCACTGGGCACCCGGGACTGCAGGAGAGAGGAGGAGCTGGGCCCGGAACACTTGGGAGGAAAGGTCCGACTGCACAGGTGCTTGGTCAGACACGGGATTTCAATATAAAATTCTAGAAAAGATGAAGGACACTTTATAAGGAGAGAAAGTCAACAATTTTTCTAATTTTATTTCTTGCTAAGATGAAAGCAGGGAATTGTGAAAACAGATGGTTTGGCAAACGCTGCCCTCAGCAGGGAGGGCGAGGCCCCAGCACGGGGACAAAGCTGAGAGCACGAGTGGCTGCAGGCTTCCTGGGCAGGCTGTCGTCTTCCTCTTCTTGGCTTTTACTTCCCGAGGAAAGCACAGGCTTCCAGGAGTGCTGCGGGACACAACAGAGCAGGAGACTCAGAAACTGATTTCTTTACTTTAAATCGACAAATCGATTATTAAAATCAATAAATCAAGGACACTGAGACAGAGTTTTCTCTGCCACATTCGCGTTCCCCCACTCGCCTCCTCTTATCATCGCAGCCTCGGTGTCTGAGGGAGCACAGGTCCGGCCCTCGCCAGCCAGGGAGTCTCACTGCTCTGGTCTGAGGGACACAGCCACCCCACCCCACTTGTCTCTAATTGAACCAAGGTCACACTCAAGTTCACAAGACATTGGTAGTCCTCTAACGTCTTCCGGAATGTGAACAATTAAGGATGTCATCTTCATGCACATCTGTTTGCAGCAGTGTTCATCTACTCATTCACTCATTCATTCACGAATACTGGCTGAGCACCTGCTCTGTGTCAGTCACTGCGCTAAGTGCTGGGGACACAGCTGGACAGACAGGCCCTGCCCTCAAGAGACATGCGGTCTGTGCAGTCCTGAGCTGGCTGCTCACAAGAACGGTCCTATAGCCGTATTTCTCAAAGTGGGGTCCTTACCTGCATCAATATAGCTGTTGATCAGTATAGACTAGGGTTTCTCACCCTTGGCACTATTGACATTTGGGCCCTGATAATACTTCTTTATTGTGGGGGCTGTGCTGTGCAGTGTTCAGTAGCATCCCTGGCCTCTGTCTACTGGATATCAGCAACACCACCTAAGTTGTGAGAATCGAAAGTGCTTCCAGGCATTGCCAAATGTCCTCTCGGGGGCAAAACTGGCCCTAGTTGAGAATCACTGATAAAGAGATTCCTGGCCCTATCCCCATCCTTGGACCAACAGCACCCCAATGCTCCCGGCTCTCTGGCTGAGGGATCAGGAGTATGAATCTGGATGATCACCGTGCACAGGGGAGTTGGTGCACACTGAATCTCAGAATTGTCACTGGGAGGCTTACAACACTCTGTGATACTTAAAGGATTAAATTATTATCAGTACATTTTCCTGGCTAAGATATTTTTCCTGCATTTGAATTTTTGAGAATTCATATTCTCTATGATTGGTATCTATGGTAAGTGTCTAGAAACCAGATTTTGTCATTTTTCAAAGCACATGTATATAGATCCATTTCATTTTACTGAATAAAATGGATTATCAGTTTCCAAAAACTTCATGACAGTCATTATCAGCATTATAAAAATTTAGCATATTACATACTGCTTTATTTTATTCCCTAATTCTTTCACCCTGTCAATGAGATTATAATTTCCTGAAGTATAGAGATATTACATTGCCTTAACATTTTTATACCCATCTTCACTCCCAGAATGCTGTTTGACCCTCAAGCCTTGACCTTCCCACCTGGAGGTTTCTCAGGGATGCTAACCAGGGTCTACTTACCGGAGGTTGAACATCGTCTCAGAGTAGCAACGGCTGTGACATACCGTGGTCCCAGATATTTTTCATATGTTGTTTTGCCATGGAGGTTGGCCAGACACTCAGTGTTGTCATTAAACAGAAGGTTTTTGGTTTTGGACTGGAACAAGCAAAATTCGCCTGGGCAGTCAGATCCATTTCTTCCAAACTTAGTCTGAATTGAAAGGACAGAAGATAAGTGTGTACCCAAGGAAAAGAGGAGGGCTCATGAACTAGGGGAGGTCAGGGGTATTTCTTCCATCCAGGACCAGCCCTGGGAACACCCAGGCGGGACAAAAGGAGCTGAGTTCTGGAGTCATTCTGCCTCCTTCTCAGACTCTTGCCCTGCTGCGTTCATGGTGGCAGGCCCAACCTGGGCAGTGCCTAAGCCCCACACCACTTCTGGTCTCACCTCCTGCCATCTTTCCTTCCTTCTCAATTGGTGACCTCTTCCCATAGGGTTTCTTACGGGCGATTAGGTGACAGCCAAGGATTTTTGAGATCTGCCCCCAAAAGTTGATTGCCTAGAACACTCTAAGATGCAGCTCTCCCAGAAAGGCAGACTGCGTAGGAAAACCCAGTTTCTGCCACTAACCAGGCAGGTCCCTCTGCCTCCCTCAGCCACAGTTCCTCCTCCATACCCAGGGCTACCCACCTGGGGAGCTCAGACAGCCAAACACCCCAGTGATGGCAGAGCACGCCCCAGCACCAGTGAGTGTGCACAATAAGGGCTCCATAAAGGCAGTTATTGTGGCCATTACTATTCCAGGGCCATTGTCTTTAACAGCAAACTTAGAGACATGATGTTGTAATATAAAATAGAAGTTCTAATAGAGAATCCCAGATCTTAAGGAAATTTTAGGATTTCCTTCAAATCACATTCACATAGCTCTAAATCTACAGAGCAGGTTACTCTGGGTCTGTGGTTTCAGAGACCTTGCCCAGGACATTGCTCAGTCAGCCCAGGGGCTGGGAAACACCACCAGAGTAAACTACCCTTGCCCAAATCTGCAGGAGGGAGGCTCATTTGCCTGAAGAACAACAGGAAGGAGCAGGACACTGACAGTCTCGGAGCCAGATGGTGAGTGCACAAGCCCAGAGGCACAGAGACTCAGGGCAGAAACCGAATCCCAGAAAGCCCAGAGTCAAAGCCTCTGTGGTTCTTGTTGAGATTCTGGGTAGCCCCACAGCGTGGAGCAAACACTGTCACCACCAGCTCCAAGCAGAGGGACTAGAAAGAAAGGCCTGAGTGGGCTGGTTCTCCTAGCTCTGTGATCTCCCCACCTACCAGGAGCCCACACAGTTAAGAAAGAGCTGGAGGCCCTGAAGGTCCACACCTGCTGTCTGAACAGCACTTGTCGAAGGCGTTCCACCTTATCTTTCCGAGATACCACAGCATGATTTGGGGCTATGGCCAGGTGGCAGCTCTGAGCTTCAGTCACAGGCTTCCGGGTGCCATCGAGGCAGAGCAGTTCAAAGTCCTCCAGCTTCAAATCCTTAGCCCATGCTTCGGTGTTCTTTCCTGGGGAGAGAAAGACGGTGGCATCAGCCTTGCTTTCCTGCTTAGCCAAAGAGTCCTCTCTGAGTGGGTGTGGCCATCCCACTGGCCTCTCAAATGCACACTCTGGGGTTGTGGTGACGTAAGGGAGAGAAGGAAGCTTTGTCCTACACAAGTTACGTGAACTTCACATATATAAAACATTAGTGCTAATAACCAGAATCTACAAAGAACTCAAGCAAATCAGCAAGAAAAAAACAAACAACCCCATTAGAAAATGGGCAAAAGACATGAACAGAAGCTTTCAAAAGATGATAGACGAATGGCCAATAAACATACAAAAAAATGCAAAATCAAAACAAATGAAAAATCACATTCACATAGCCCTAAATCTACGGAGAAAGTTGTTCTGGATTTGTGGTTTCAGAGGCCTCGCCTAGAACATTGCTCAGTAAGCCCAGGTCTGGGAAACACCACCAGAGTAAACCACCCTTGCCCAGGCCTGCAGGAAGGAGGCTCGGTCTCCTCCCTCATTTGCCTGAAGAACGACAGGAGGGAGCAGGACAGTAACAGTCTGTAATGTCAGCAGTCATCAGGGAAATGCAAATTAATGGCACTAATGTCAGTAATGTCACTAATCATCAGAGAAATGCAAATCAAAACAGTGAGAAATGACCTTACTCTGTTAGAATGGCTTTTGTTAAAAAGTCCAAAAACAATAGTTGCTGGCATGGATGCAGAGAGAAAGGAACACTTACACACTGTTGGTGGGACTGCAGATTAGTATAGCCCTATTGGAAAACAGTATGGAGGTTCCTCAAAGAACTAAAAGTAGACCTACCATTTGATCCAGGAATCCCATTACTGGGTATCCACCCAAAGGAAAAGAAGTCATTTTATCAAGAAGACACCTGCACTCAAATGTTTATTGCAGCACAATTCACAATCACAAAAATGTGGAATCAATCCCAGTGTCCATCAATCCAGGAGTGGATTAACAAAATGTGGTATATATGTATGTCATGGAGTACTACTCAGCCATAAAAAAGAATGAATTAATGTCTTTTGCAACAATTTGGGTGGAACTAGAGACCATTATCCTAAGTGAATATCTAAATATCTAAATATCCTAAGTGAAGTATCTAAAGAATGGAAAAACAAATACCACATGTACTCACTATTAAATTGGAACTAATGGATTAGCACAGAAGGAAGTAAAACTCAGTGGAAATCAAATGGGGGAGGAGATGGGCAAAAACCTACCTAACCGATACAACGAACACTATTTAGGTGATGGGCACGCTTACAGCTGTGACTCAAGCATTACAAAGATGATCCATGTAACCAAAAACATTTGTACCCCCTTAATATTTTGAAATTTAAAAAAATGAGTGCTGTGTCCATACAGTGGAATATTATTCAGCAATAAAAGGGGGTTAAGTGCTGATACATGCCACAGTATGGATGAACCTCAAAAACATGATGCTAAGTGAAAGAAAAAGCCTCACAAAAGACCACATATTGTAGGAGTCCATTTATATAAAATGTCCAGAACAGGCAAACTTACAGAGACAGAAGGTGAACTGATGGTTGCCAGCACTTAAGGGGGCAGCAGGGCAGGGGAGAGTGACTGCCTATAGGTGAGGGGGTTTCCTTATGGGGGGACATGAGCATTCTAGAGTTGAACTGTGATTGCACAATCTGTGAATGTGCTTGGACCATTGAGTTGTATACTCTGAATGGTGGATTTTATAGAAAGTGAATTCCATTCCAATAAAGCTGTTAAAAGTTCTATTTTAATGTTTTAAAAAAGAAAACCCTCTAGCTATGCCATAGTTTCCAGTGAATTCTAGAAAAAGAATAGCTGGTTTATATTCAAGGAGAAATTGTTTTTTCCTTTCTTTCATATTCAAATGCTCTTAGTGCAGCCAGAGAAAGGACAGGAACCTCTATGGCTTTATCAAATACATTTCATTGATTCCAATAAAATACAGTTGTAAAGTATCTGAGAACCTTAAAATTAAATTTGACATCAGTCAGGTCCCTAGAGATCACTTGGATTAAAGGGTTCATAGATTGTAAATGTAATTGTATGCATGTCTGTGTGTGTGCAAATACAGGTGCATGGCTCAGCCTCTGCTTGTCTGTCTGCTCTCTCCCCATGAGAAAACATTCTCTTAGGTTCCTCTATTTGATATTGAAATAATTTTAAATGTGTATGTCTGGCTTTAATCCCTGTCCTGAGCACCATGAGGAGGGACGGGAGGAGAAGGGAGAAGTGGCTGTGACTGCAGAGATCACTGAAGGAGTGAGGCAGAAAGCGGAGGCAGTTCTTTCTCAGGGAACAAGACAGCCAGCTATCTGCCGAGGTAGAGGGGTAGGGGTGCCGGGTGGGGCCCACAGAGAGGGATTCAGCTTGGAAAGCAGCAAATGGCTGAGAAGTCTTGAATTTGGTCATTAGTTTTCTCATCTCGAGATCAGAAGAGAGAATGATTGTTCAAACACTGGCTGGTAGATTATCTTCTGTCATCTGCAACCGCCTGTGATTTTGTCCCCACTAACTCCCAAGGCGTTTGCATATCGAGGGCCCACATGGGGCTGAATGATGCTCTCTACTTCCTTTTTTAAAAAGGGAAACTTTACTGGAGTATGTTTAGTTTCTTAGTATCATCCACACTGTTTCCCATAGGCATGTGCGATCTGGTGCAGGGAGATGGTGTGTTTCTGTGGTTGACTAGACAAAGCCAGGGAGACATTTGCTACTGAGTATGACTAGCGTCTATGTGTGTGTTGTGCATGTGCGTTCTGTTTTCAAATCAACGTGATGCCTACAGACGTTACCATGTTGCCTGCTGTGGTAAAGAATCTTGGAATTCTTTTAATCAAAGTCCGGAAAATGTTATAACAACTCCCAACTGCAAATATGAATACGAAGATGTGTTATGATGCCAAAGACTCTACTTTCAAGGAGAAAAGGAAACATCTTCACCTACCATCAGTGTTCTGCAAGATAGTTACATCTTTCAAAAATGCAACATCTCCAGCGTTCTCAGCCAGGCACCTAGAATGTTCCAGAAAATAAACACATCACTAGAGAAGAGAAACTATTAGGATTTTCATAAATATTTGTAATCTACATTCCAAAAATATGGGAACATGGAAGTAAACATGCAAAAGATAAAGACAAATATTTCCAGGAACTTATAGTTTAAAATGACAGATTGAACACATTTGTGGAACTTCCCTCCTTCTAAAGTGCCAATAAGATGATATTATTAAGATTTTTTAAAAGCCATAAACCCATAAAAGAGAGTGAGAGACTAATGACAATGTTTGGAAGTTACAGAGAAAATGGATAAGCAATGGCTGACCCAACAGAGCAAAGAAAGATGGAACTTAAGTTGAAAGTGAGAGACGCTCAGGAGAAGGTGGATGCGCACCGCAGAACCCCACAAAGGCTTAGCAGTGAGAGGTGCTAGGCACTATTAAACACGGCTGGGAACAGGAAGAATGGGCAGAGCCTATATACGATGCAGCTTAGGTACCCTAATATCCCAAGCAGCTAGGAGATTGCTCCTCCCTCCCTCTGGCAGAAGAGTGAAGGTTTGTTCACTCGGGAGGCTGAACCTGAGCAACACTGTGGGCTAGAGAATCAAATACAGCTGAGGGCAGAGGTGCAACACTAAAAACAAAATGGAATGAAAAATCTATATCCTGGCAAGTTAAATCACAGCCACTTTTCCCCAGTTAGCTTCCAGAAGGCTGCCTGTTAAGGTTATATCTCCCAAGAAGCAGACATCAGGATTTCTTCTCTGGGGAGTATGTTCAACTCAAGAAAAACACCTATAGATTCCTATATTTGGACGTTCACAATGAAATGACACAAACCAATTGCTCTACAGGGAGGCTCAGTACTCACAAAAGCTTGGCAACTGACACAGAGTTAACAGTCAGCTCTTAAAGTTCTTTAAGGCTCTGTAAAGTTTAAAGAGAAATCAGAGAAAATAGAAGGATGGAAATTATCAAAAAAATAATCAAATAAAATTTCACAGAATAGAATAACTTGAATTTGCAGGTGAAGAAAGCCCATCAAGTGCCAAATCCAATGAATTAAGAGTCCCATAAAAATTATTATAAAGTTTTAGAACACTGGAGATAAAAAAACAGCTCAAAAAGTTTTTGAGAAGAAAGAAAGTCACGTATGAAGAATCAGGAAGCAAAAATAGCATCAGATTTCTCAACAACTCTAGAAACTAGGAGACAATGGATGAATGTTTTTAAATTTTTGAAGTTGCTGTATTTTCCATGCTACATTCTAGACAATTTTTTTCACATATCTTTCATGTCACTAATTTACTTTTTAACTATCTAATCTGCTACACTGGTCAGTTGCATAGTTAATTTCAATTGCTGTGGGTTTCTTCCTTCCTAAAAGTTCTATTTATTTCTTTTTAAAAATATTAACTTGCTTTTTCTGTTGGATTTTGCATCTGGCAACTTCTTTCTCCTGTATGTTTGTTAATATTATTATAATTACTTTTAACTGTGTACTGCTCATTGTCATTGAAAGAGTACTTTTGAGTAGTCTTTGAAGACTAATCCGAAGATACTGTCTTCTAGACATGTTCATGGAGGGACCATTAAGTCTGGAACCACTTTAAAAAATATTTATGAGTTGAGAATTTCTGGACCTAAGGGACATGAGTTTGAATTACAAATCCGTGCAAGATTTGGTCCACGGTTTCAATTTCTCAGGGATGGTGTTCTTCCCTGTTTTCCTCAACACACAGGCAACTTAAAGACCCCTGGGATTGAGCACAGAAGTTACTAGAAGAGTTCACTCTTACCTTACAGGTGTATGTTAACCTCTTGGGATCAAGTTTGTCAGAATAGGTAAATGTCCTCAGGACAGAGTGCCTCCACTTAGCTCTCTGAATTCCTATTCTCCCTTAGATTTTAGTCTGATAATTCGTTATTGTCAGTTATTTAATGCTTTTAAGATGTGTACTGTGAATGCATGTGTATGTGTATTAATCCAACATTTTCTCTTGTTTTTAGTGGGCAAGTTGCTCAAAATAGCCTAATGCTGCCATTTCCCAGATATAGAAATCCTATCAAGATTCCTAACGAAAATCTTTCCCAACCTAGAGTTAGTTATCTAGCCAAACTATAAATCATTTCAAAGGTTCAGATGTGTTCAGACATGTAAATACTCAAAAAATAGGAACTCTCATTCACCCTTTCTCAAGGAGGTGCTGGGGAACATGTTCTGTCCCAACAAACCAAGAAAACCAGAGATGTGGGGTCTAGGAAACAGGCAACCTGACATGAAGTTAAGGTCAAGGGAATCCCAGAATGACGGTCAGCAGGACCCACAAGACCACATAAGTGCAGGAGGCCTGGAGGGCAGCCAACCCAGACTGGAGCGGGAGCATGGAGGCCTCACGAGCGACATTTCCCAGCAAATGATGAAACTGAGACAGTACCCAGGGGGTGTGTATACATGCGGTGAGGAGATTTGCACTATTGGCAGAGAGTTTTGAGATGATAGTGTCTAAAAAAAAAAAGCACAAAAAATAAGCAAGTAAAAAAAAAAAAAAGAAGAAGACATCTATAAACTCCAGAGTAAACAAAAAGGTTGTACAATAGGGGAAATATAATCCTATTATACCACATGTTTCATATGAGAATAATGCTTACATAGTCCTAATAAATGTAAGCACTGAATACGACATTATCTTATTTGGTGCTAAGGAGAGTTGACGTGGGGTGGAAGCAGCACAGGGAACGGTGTGAGGGGCTAGATCTTCTTCCATAGTAGAAAGTTAGCAGAAAATAGCTGAAAGTTAAAAATTAAAAACCAGAGGTATAAAGATGCTAGTTAGAAATACAGGGGTGAATAAGACTTTGGGTTTCAGCTTTCAATTATTTTGCTATAAATTTCCCCAATCTAGATTCTAGATATAATTTGAACAACAGACAAAGTATAATGTTTAGTATAAATAGGAATACTAAAATGCAGCTGTTTTCAGTGAAATAATACCTTGCTGCAAGTCTGGAAAAAAAGAGGACCATATGATTCCTTTGAATTCTCACGACAGGAGTCTAAGGAATATTTTTCAGTGGAATGACGTCACAATTTTTCCATTCACAAATCCTTAGCCCCTTAAAGATATTTTTGAACATTCACAAAAATTTTTCTTTCGTTTTTTGGGGAATTTTTACAAGTCACTCCAAGTATAGCCAAAGCTACTTTTATATCATTCCATCATAAATTCAGGAGCAAAGGCTGCTGAATTTATATTAAAAAATTCAAAGGCCATATTAGTTTGTCAGATACATCATGCCATCTGGTGATGCAATATACTCTTGGTGAATGGAGAAAAGGCCTAAATGGTACCACTGAGAAGCAGCGCCCAGAGGAATGAAACTGTAAAATATGGGGTGTGGATAGTTTTTATGAATCACTAAGTGGTTCTAATCACTAAGCGAATTCTGAAAACTTATTTTTCAATTCACTACTGGAGAATAACACTGCTATTCACTATTGTGCTTTCTTTTTGCCATTTCTAAGGTCAAAGTCAAAGAGAAAACTGAAAAATGTAAGACGTAATGGGGATCTAAGGGAGGGGAGAGAGTGGTGGCTATGGGAAAAAGAATTCTTCCCTGTAAAATTGAATTGTAGAAAGCAGGTAGGACACCACATACTCCAGCCATTTGATTTGAGAATGAAGATAGGGAGGCCCTCTGCGGTTGCTTGGCTCAAAGCCACAGGGAGGAGCACAGCAGAGCTGAGGTCAGACAGCCCTAGTGCCAGCCTCCACTCTCTGGGGTGGTGGGTGTGGTGGGGGAGGCCTCACTGGTGCTGCCCAGCAGCAAACTCACAGGGTGACCCTGGCTCTGCTGTGCCAGGCCACACCTGACCCCTTAGAACTGCAGTGCCAACATGCTGGAGGATGAGGGAAGAGGCCCTGTCCTGATGGAGCTCAGTCACAGACTCACCTGAAGGCCCCGGTGTAGCCGTAGTACCTCTCATTGCTGTTGGGCACACACTTGTCCTCCCCTCTGTCGTTGCCAACACACAGAGCACAGAGACTGGATGCTGGGTCAGACCCAGGGGCGCAGCTTTCACTGAAGAATTCGTCTGGGCAGAAGGAACATGGGAAGTCAGCTCTTCTGACCTGAGTCAACGTAAATGGCTTTTACCTAACAGGTGACGCAGCTTGTTTTCAGTTCATTATTTTGCCCAGGACACATGGAACACGCCATCACAAAGTGACAGTCTACCACCAACACAGGCCCCACCAGAAATCAGAAGAGCTTCAGACTGTAGGCACTGACAGAAAACCCAACTGAGGCTGAGAACAAGAGCCGTGACTGCACAGAAGTTCCCATCATCACCGCCTTGAGGTGGGGACGCCGGTGGTTGACCGTATGGCCATTAGCTGCAGAGCTGCTAGTTAGCTGCCTACGCCAGGATCTGCCCTCCCTTTTGCTCAGGAATGGAAACCCTACTTTTTCCCTGGGCACTTGGCCCTTTGGTGTAAAGAATAGACTCATCAGGTGCCCTGGGGCTGGTATAGCCATGTGGCCAGGGACTGGCCAGTGAAATATGAGCAGGAGGGTTGGATGTCAGCTTCTTGGGAACACCCTTAAAGGACAGTTGGCACATGCCTTTTGCCCTTCTCATTCCCGTTTTTCATCCTGGTCCTGCATGTGGAATGCAGAAGCAGGGACTGGACCTCCAGCTGTGATGTGGGCCATGAGGTGACCTTGAGCATGGAAGCCACAGATGGCAGAACAGCCAGATGTTTGAAGCCCTGGTCCCAGACACCAGCTGTCATTATACTAGCTATGGACAACCCACCTCTGGACTTCGCTTACATGATGAAGAAACTAACTTTTGTCTTGTTTAATTAAGCCTCTATAATTTCAGGGGTTTTCTGTTCCTTGCAGTTGAACCTAATCTGAATTAACCCATTATGAGATTTAACCCAAGAAAGAGGAAATAAAGGTGACGAGAAAGCCTTGCCCTTGCCCCATGGAGCAAGTACCCCCCATCATCAGGCTCCTGCAGCCTCTGCTGCTGGAAGAGCCACACTATGTGCCTCAGGAAAGGCTGGGGGCTCCCACCACATCCTGGCAGCTTCCCTACGGCTTGGAGGCTGCTGTGGGGCCGGTGAGAGCAATGGCAGCGTGCACCACCGGTGAGGAGCAGAGCCGCGTGGAAGCCTGCCCAGCCAGCACCAAAACCTATTCACAGTACAGCAGGGCCCCTGCTCTAGGAGATGCCCCACAAGAGGGGGCCATGGTGAAAACGTGCCACCCACTTACATGTCACCAGGCCCACAGCAGGTGGGGAGGGCAGGGCTCATGCTGACCAAGGTGAGGGTGGAGTGTGGTAGAAAGAGAAGGCCCAGAAGCAGGATGAGCCAGACCCTTGAGGTCTTGTTCAGGTTCTTTTGCAACATGGAATAAGCAGTCACTTCTGTTCAGTAACAGAAGTCACCTTTCATGAGGCAGGCAGGTGCCTTTCCCCAAGTTGAGAAGCCAGGGCTATGATGAATTTAGATCTGGAGTTCCATGAGGTAAAAAAAAATAAAAAATAAAAAAATTGCTCTTCTTGGAACCTGCATTCATTCTTAGGGTGCAGAGAAACAGGCAGATATTCCAATCTCTTATCTTGGGGTGGGGTGGATGGAACATGGAAAGTGTTGCACAGGGAGCTTCCCAGTGAATCCAAGACTGCAGGAGGCAGCCACAGGGAGAGCTTGCTTATGCCAAAAGAGATCTGTGAGCCACAATCAGCCTGCAAATCACCTGTCCCCCTCCCTTCCTTAAGGTTCCACAGCACAATGTGCCTAGCTCTCCAGGATGGCCCACCCATGACACTCTCAGGACCCCTTACCAAATTTGCAGGAGTCTGTCTGGTTGAAGAGCAGGCCTATGGGGATGTTCCAGCCTGCAGTCCTGTCCACGGCGGTGTGGCAGGACTTCTTGCCTTTCAGAGAGTTCCAGGTGATGCCAGCATTTGATTTCCTAACTGCTGCCACAGCAAGATATCCTTGCACAACAGATGACAGAAGACAAAGTCTTAACCTCCCAGAGACCTGGCATATGGATTCTAGTACAGCTATCTGCAACCCGGCCAAAATAAGTCAAGAAGCATCTCTAGGAAACAATTCCCCCAAGTAACTGGCCAATGTTAGGTAGACCAAAAGAGCATAAGCTGCTTCCCTATGTTAAGGTGAGACTGATCTGAGCTACGAAATAAAATAGTAAGTAAAGCTGATTCTTTAAGTGATTATAGGAGACTGTCCTCCACTGGCCACACAATGTCGTCGAGTTACAAACCAGCACTTCACCTTTTGATGTGGGCTACTAAAGCAACAAACACTGACCAACTAGACTGACCGCAAAATTGCACAAGTCTCCAACTACAATATGCATCAGGCAAGATTAACTGTTGTGTGGATGCAGGAGAGGGTATCCCCAAGGACCAGCCTGAGCTGAGCGTGAACCAGCCCTGCACTGTGACAGGGTTAACGCGGTGGCCACCCTCCTCCTGATAGAGTGCACCTGACAGACGCCCAGTGAGGGCAAGCGCTGAGTCTCTTCCAAAGCTGAGTAAGCACCAGCTCTAGTGGGCAGGTCGTGGTGGGACACAGAGCACTGGATTTGGCACTAGAGACCCTGGTTCAAGGCCAGGCTCTGCCACAGTATTATCTAAGGCTATGCATGAGATCCTGGGCACCTGGTGACTCTCCAGGCCACTGTTTCCTCATACATATAAAATGGGAAGAACCCCTCCTTCCACATGACCAGAACACAATGAGGAACAATATGAATGTTTTCTGCCAAGCATGAAGGTCAATATAAACATTAATTACAATTATTATTCCTCTATGAATTATTTGCATCTTTAAAAGTACCTATGGTTTCTGTGGCTGTAATTTTTTTCTATTAGTAAAAGTTCCTGCCACCTCCTCCTCCAGCAACAAGAACTTAGCCTTGTCCCTGAAAGTGACTAATGCCAACTCACCTTCCACTGGTCTATCCACACAATCAAGGTTACTGCTTTTTTGGGGTTCTGAAAGAATAAAGGCAAGCAAGACATCGTTAAACACTCAGATATGCTGAGAAGAAACAAACTTTTAAATCTCAGCAATGGAGAATGAAATCCAAAGAGACTGTTCCATGAGTTCCATGCAGCAGAAATGTATATGTATGTCCACCAAAGACATGGACAAGGATATTCAACAGCAGCACTGTTCACAACAGCACCAACTGGAAATGACCCAAATGCCCATGCACAGTCGAATAGCTACACAACTGTGGTAGACTCATACCATAGAATGCTATACAGCAATGAGATTGAATGGTCTACAACTGCACATCTAGGTGGATGAATACCACTAGCGTGAAGCTAAGCAAGAGAAACCAGACATAAAAAGCACGTGGTTTACAACTCCTTTCACATAAGTTCAAAAACAGGCAGGAATGATCTGTACCCTTAGAAGTCAGGAGAGTGGCTGCCCTTGCAAGAGTGACAGGAGAACACAGGGGACTTCTGAAATTTGCTGTGTCTCCATCATCTCCACAAGTGCGTGGAGTGTACTGTTGCTGCAGTGCACTTTTCTGTGTGTATGTTATACTTCACTAAAATCTTTTTTAAAATTAAGAAAATGAAACCAATCTGTGCTTTGTCAGTTTTCAACACAATAGGCTCTGTGGGTAACACAGCCCCTTTCATTTATTGTTTCTCCTGATTCTCCCATGTGAATGCATCCATCCATCTTACTGTCTTCACCTGGATCCACTGAGTGGGGTTACCACCCTCCACCCCCATGGTCCAGAGGGGATAAACCAGACAGAACATTAACTCCACTTACTGGAGTTCTCTGCCAGGACAGGCACCAAACCGCACTTGCCCGCAGTGTAGATATATCCTCCATCCAAACTCATGGCATCAGCTTCTCCCTTCTGCAAAGACAGAGCAGATCTCAGCACCACAGTGAGGCTGCTTCTTGTCCTACCTGTCTTTACAGCTCTCTGGGAGAATGGCTTTATGTCAGGCATCCCAGTGAAACCAGCCCCACCTGCCTTTTGCGCTGTCGATTCAACTGGAAAGACCAGGCACAGGTTGCACTAGCCCTGTGTCCCCGGAACAAAATCCTTTCTATGTCGCAGGCACTCTTGGGACAGCTTCCGGCCAGCCTCACTAACTGAAGACACAGGTGGGAACAGCAGCCTCATCTAATCTGAGCTCACTAGTGCTACACTCAAAGCGCCACCCAGAAGTTGTCCAACAAAGGAGCAGAACTGGTTTGCCATCCGAATGAACGAGCCCTCACTCCAACACAGGAACACGGACTCGTAAAGACTGCAAAATTCCCTCTTTGGCCCAGTAATAATTTTTTTACAACTATATTAGAAATAACTGGAGATGTGACAAAGATTTGTCTTCATGAACAGACATCACAGAGTTACTGATACTAGCAAAGTAAGGGGACAAAGAGGAATAGGGTCATGACTAAACTGAGCCACATCCACATAAGAGATAACCGGAAATCATTTTTTAAATGTTTTCCAAGAGTAGCAATTCATGTGAAGAATGCCCTGTTTAGAAAAGGGCTTAAAAACTACGTAACTGATACAATGCAGGATCGTGTCATGCATATCTGCAGGTGCACAGAGAAATCCTGGAATAGCAAATTATCGAAACTTTACCTGTGCGCCTTTGTGTGAGACCAGAAGTGGTTTTCTTAGTTTGGTGGGTTTACTTATTTAGTTATTTAACATCATATCTTTCCATCTTTGAGTTGTTCTGATAACCAGAAGAGTGGTAAAGCCACGGTAAACTGCTTTTTCAACATAAACCCGCACCGTTAGCACTCCGCACGTGGCCGAGCCCAGGTCTCCCCGGCGCTGCAGTGGCCTCGCAGGCGCCAGACTTGGCTTAAACAGACCCGGTGAGCCGGGTCTCCCAAGAAGCCCGTTCACCCACCCCCCACCCCCTTCCCGGTGCCGAAGGCCCCTACCAGGACCAGGGCGATGCAGTCGTCAGTGCTGGGCTCCGAGGCGCAGGTCACGTCGCCGCCGCTCACGCTGCTCCACTGTTTGCACTTGCTCAGTTCCTGGTCGCCCACGGCACACCACAAGACCCGCGAGAGCCGGGCCTCCGCCTCTGCCTTGCCTGCAGGAAGGGACGACAGCGGGTGGCCAGGTGGTCCACCTCCTGGAGCCCTCGGTCAGGAGCTGCCGGCCGTGTGTGGATGTGTGCGGACTCATGTCCTCTCCTCCGCTCTCAGCTCCCAGCCCTGTCCTCAGGCTGCTGGAGCGCCCTTCGTTCCTCATTTCCCTTCCTTTGGAGACCTTCTCTGGCTTCTAATCATCCATCAGTCCTTAGCGTAACGACCTGCCTATTGCCTCTGTCTCTGGAGATAAAAGTTCCATGACACAGAGATCAGTGGCAGCCCTAAGAGATGGCCTAGGGAACTTGAGCTCAGCCCTGACCTCCCCACCAAGTCTTTCACTGCTAGTAACTATAATGCATCCTCCTGGTTCACCCAGACTCCCACCTCAAGCCCCACTGTGGTGGCCCCAGCTAAGTTCAGGGCCCGGACGCAGGGAGGCATTCCATCAGGCTTCTGGATTCATCCCAGAAGGGGCCCTGGCTTTCTTGGTTGATGTTCATATTTCTCACTTAATAGGAAAGAGGCAAGTTGATTTCTGTCAGGGCTGGGGAGTCTGATGGACACAGGGGCATAGGGAGGCATTGATCAGGTGACCAGGACATTCTTTTGGAGACACCTCTCACAATTGCCCTGACTTGGTCAACAGAAAACACTTGTACCTGCATCAAAGCCACCATGATGAAGACCCCACAGTGGCCAAGAAACAGAGGAGTGACGGCCAGAGAGCAGGGCCGCACTACCCTGAAGTAGGCAGCCTCACTCACACTCCACACCCACACCAGGCAGCTCAGGACCCTGCCTGGCCTTACTCACTTTCCCTCTGATTCTGGATGGCAGTGAAGTACTCGAAGCCAAGGTACAGCTTAGCATCTATGTTCGAGGGGATCCTCGAAAACCCAATGGCAGAGTCCTTAAACAGCAGATCCTTCTGCCCAGGAGGGGAGCCAAAGAGCTGGAACGCCGATGATTTGTTCTTTCCAAACTTTTCCTAATTTAGAAAAAATAGAATTAATGGTGTTGATGGGAAATAGGTGGGAAACAAAAAATTGATGTTAAAAAAGAATTATCTGGAACTTTTGGATGATTCTGAGAGAAGGAACTTTGATTGACATCCTCCAGCAGAGGGACTCATGCCATCCCTGAGACACAAGCTCAGCTATGGCTCACACTTGGGAAAGTTGCTGGGGTCCAAGCACCTTAGGGTGCTGAGAATGTTGCATCATCTGCCCCCCGCTTCTGCCCCAGCCATGTGGTACTGTCAGTGATGCTAGAGGGGTTTTGTGGCCTCTGCTATCCAGAGCACAGCCCAGGCAAGCAGCCCTATGCATTAGTGAGTGCTCCTGCAGCAAGGCTACAGAAGGACTTCTACAGTGGCAGAAGTTATGGAAGGAAGGAAGCTTGTCCCCAACCCCAAGGTGAGGATACCTGTGCTTGGCGGAGAAGCTCCCAGATAGCATCCTCCTTGCCGTCCACACTTCGTGCCACAACAGCATGAGAAGGGACCCGGGCCAAGTTGCACTCCTGGTACTTGTCCACCGACTTCCGGGTATTGTCTGGGCAGAGCAGCTCGTACTGGTCTCTTTCCGCCTTGTCTGGCAGGTCCTCTGGGGAAATGGGGAGGTGGAAGGGAGCCCAGATGGGCCGACTCCAAGCAGTAACCATGAGCTGTAGTTCCCCTTCTCCCCACAGAATTTTGAACTAGGGGAGACATCTTACACCATTGACTAAACTGAGAGTCAAAAGGCAATGAATGAATTGCTCCAGAACATTCAGCAGGGTAAAGCCTCGGGGCGATCCTCTGACAAAATCACACAGGCCACCCTGGGATTCTGATGCAGCTGCTGCTTGGCAAGCCAAAGAGTCCCAACCAGACCCTATCTGTTTCCATGGCAACTCTAGAAAAGAGTCACTTTGTAGAGACAAGCCCAGGGCCTCCAAAGGGTGCTTGCTACCTTACCCACATCTCTGGAAAGAATAATAATGACAAAAATCTTAAGGCAGGAAATACAGTTGAGTCACTTTCCAACACCAGGTATGTCAAAAGAAGGGAAAAGAATGTTTTTATGAGTGAGTTGAGCCAAATTTGGAACTGTTTATTGATATCATATATAAATTGCTTCGGAATGTGTAAAGTGACAGAAACCTGCCCAAGTCACTTTATGAGATTAGTACAACTTTGATGTCAAAATCAGAGAAAGAAGTATAGGAAGGAAGAATTAAGGGCCTATTTTACTTCAATGCAAAAATTAAAAATAACATATTAGCTAACTTGATCTAACAGAGTATTTAAAAAACTAATTGATCAGGATTAAAACTTACCAGTTTATTCATTTCACAAAAGAATGGCCGAATGTCAAAAAAGCTAAATTAATCTACCACATTAATGGATTAAAGGAGAAAATCATGAGGTAATCTTAATAGGTGCAGAAAAATCATTTATGTGCTCAACATCTATTTGTAATTTTTTTTAGTTTTGGAAAAATAGTAACATAGAGACGTTGGTAAAGTTATGGAACTTGATAAGTGCCATTAGTCATAATATCTACAGCAAAATCATATTAAAAGATGAATATTTGGACACTCACTGAAAACTCAGAAATGGGGCAAAGACACCCACTATCACATTGCCAATATAAGACTAGATATCTGGATTACACAATTTACAAAAGAAATAAGACATATAAACACTGGAAGGAAAAAGACAAAAAGATGATATAATCATCTATAGAGGAAAGCCAACAAAACCAACAGAAATTACTAAAACTAACAAGAGAGTTCAGAAGGGTAACGAGTCACAAGTCAACCTACAAAAATCAAGCGTCATCCTCATTAGCAATAGCCAAACAGAAAACAATATAGAATATAAGATGTTACAATAGCAACTAAAACCATTAAATAGCCGTTAATTAGCCTCACACAAAGATGCATGAGACCCATAAAGAAAAAGAAGTGTTAAGTTCTATCAAAGGCTATAAAAAGGTGTGATCAAATGGGAAGATTAAGCATCCTCATGAATCAGACAACTCAACATTATAAACATGTCAATTTTTTGTGGGTCAATTTAAATTCAACACAATTCCAATCAAAACTATACTATGATTTTTTAAAAAATCAACAAAATAATTCTAAAATTTTCACTAAGAATATTTGAAAATAGCAAAGCGAGAGGGAAGAAGAGGATCTCTCTTTCTCTTTCTCTCTCTCTCTCTCTCTCTACCAGATAGTAAGACCCACTATAAGCCAGGGTAATAAAAGCAGAAAAATACAAATATACCAATGAAATAAAATAGCTCAGAAACTGATCCACTTGGATATATACAAATTTGGTGTAGACTTGGTGTCATGTATTGCTAGAAAAAAGATGGAATTTTTTATAGTTGTCTTTGTAGGGAAAATTGCCTCACTGCAACAGGGTCAAAATGCTAAAGCCAAATCCATACCTGATTTCCTAGGTAGAGTACATACGGATAAGTGTGCAAGGAGGGGAGGATCTTCAAACCTTGTTGTAGGAAATCATTATGATTTTGGTGTGAGGAAGGGCATCTTTAAAAGACTTCCAAAACTCAAACCAACAGGAGAAAATGGATGGACTTGACCCTATCAATATTAAAGATTCCTGATCAACAGAGGGTGAGATTGTCAGATTTTTGACTGAGAAAAGATCTTACTAAAATCTAAAACACATGACAGTTTGATACCTAGATAGAAGGAACACCTGTCCTTGAATCAAAATCATTTAGAAACAAGGCATGACACCTAACAAAAATAGTCAAATGTTACAAAATAAGAAAGGGAAGCCTAAGTTACTAGCAAATGTATTGAGATGATCTAACTCACCCGATGTCAGAGGAATAAAAATTAAACCAACAATGAAATATCTATTGCATTACAGCCATCATTTGGACAAAAAAAATATGGAAGTCAAAAATACTCCACACTGAAATTGTAGGGAAATGAGAACTTGCAGACTGTCATCCCAGACAGGGGCCTAATAGTCTTGGGTGATGTGGGGGCCTCTTTCTGGTGGTCCCAGGTGGATTTGGTGGGCCTGTCTCAGTGGTCCTGGGTGAATCTGATGGGGCTGTCCCTGGTCATCCTTGGTCGAATGTGGTAGGGCCTGTCTCTCAGGGTCCTGGGTGGAATATGGTAGCCTGTGTCTAGTGGTCTTGCATGGAATATGGTGGGCTTGTCTCCACTGATCCTGGGTGCAATGTGTTCAGCCTACACACACCCATCAGTTGTGCTTTAGTGTAGGTCCCTGAGGGACATCGTCCAGAAGGACAGTAAAGGAACACAGGTGAGGGTATCGGTCATGTAGCTGTGCGTGGTCGAGGGAAGGAGAGCACAACCTGGCTGTCCTTCACTGCAGTGACAGAGAAGTCACATGTGGTAGGCGTGTTCAATGAAACATTCCTCAGCTGTTAGGACCACAAGCTAGACGTGAACACTACAATACTGATAAATCTCTAAAACAAAATGCTGAGTGGAAAACCTTAGGAGCAGCCTGATTTCTAATGCTCAGTAAAACCTCTGTGAACTTAGACCCCAGAAACACAGACCAGCACTCTCCGTTCTGCCGACCACACACATCTCGGAAGACAGGCTGTCGAGCGCCTGCTTGTGGGTGTCTATGAGGGGGAAGGGAAAGGCAGTGGGCATGGGAGATTTAAAGAAAACTTATCATTTAAAATGTGAAAGAACAGAAAATAAGAGCTGCGCCCGGCAGGGAATCTGGATGACAGTGTGCAGGGAACTGAGGAACCTAATTAGCTCAACAGTCAGAGTCGTGAAGAACTGAGGTAAAAGGGGCGTTCCCAGGGCTCCTCCCCGAGCTCTTACCAAACACGGTGCTCTCCCTGACAAAAGCCACATCTCCAGCCCCGTCCCTCAGACACCTGCAATGAGAAAGCAGCAGAGGCTGAGTGCAGGCGGCTCCTCCCCACCCCTTCCTGTGGAACAGTGGCCCTGGCACTGGGCTCCTGCTGCAGGGGGCTGCCCGCTTCAGGGCTCTGAGGCTCTGGGGCCTCTTGACTGGGAAGGCTGCAGGACCCCTCCAGGTAGATTCTGGAGGGATCAGGTGCTGGCCAGAGGCCAGGCCCCCACCTTCTACTCACAGGGCCAAGGACGAAAAACTATTTTTCCTATGTAAAAGAGAGGCCTTTTTCTTTTTTTAATTTCAAAATACTTAGGGGGTACAAATGTTTTAGGTTACATGGATTGCTTTTGTAACGCTTGAGTCCTGGCTATACGTGTGTCCGTCACCCAAATAGTGTTCATTTTCCCCGTTAGGTAAGTTTTTGCCCCTCCCCTCCTACCTCCTTCCCCTGGTTGATTTCCACTGAGTTTTACTTCCCTCCGTTAAGATGAATTAACACCTTTTGCGATAAACTGGATGGAACTGGAGACCATCCTCCTAAGTGAAGTAGCTCAAGAATAGAAAAACAAACACCACATGTACTCACTATTAAAAGAGAGTTTTGAAGCCTCTACACAAGGGGGTAAAGGCTTGGTGTCCCTGGCCATGTGGCTGTTCCTCAGAACTGCGTGTGTAAACGCGCCCTGGCTAGTGGGGAACCAGGGAGGCCTCCCTCTGCAAAAATGCCTGAGCCCCAGCAGGCGGAACAGGAAAAAGGGAGCGTATCCTCGGCACGGGGCAGAGACCATGGTCAACCAGGGCTCACCGTCCTCGAGCTCTGGGGAGAAGCCCAGATGGGGCAGAATGACAATAGCCTGGACGCTGTGGCTGACCTGCCCTGCTGGGAGCCAGGACTGGACATCTCATGACAAGATTCCTTCCGTCCCACTGCGGTGAGGGAGGAGGCAGAAATTAGCAGGAGGAACCCAGGACAACAAAGGAGCAAAATCACATTCAGGGTTCTCTGGGGAGACAAAAGGGGCCACAGCTAAGGTGGCCACAGAGAAGGCGACAGTATCACTCACTTGAAGGCACCAGAGTAGCCAAAGTATGGTTCCTGGGAGGAGAAGGCACATTTATTTGCCCCTGTCCCCACACACAGGCTACACAGGTTGGGGAACTGTCTTCCGTCTGCACCAGGAACACAGCTGGCTGAGAAGAACCTGGCCACAGCTGTTGAACACAGAGAAATGGACCACAGAGCGTGAGCCAGCCCTGGCCACACCAGTGATGCCTCCCAGCCTGTGCTCCCCATGGCAGACAGCCCTTTCCTCCACCCCTGCAGGACAGCCTCTGTCATGGGGCTGGGAGCTCAGAGACATGCACCTTTGCCGAGGGCAGACTCAGCTGCCCCCTCCCGAGGGCTGCAGGTGTAATGGACCCTGCCGGTACATGGGTCGAGCTGGCTAACCTCATGCCCCCGCCCCCCTGTATTCATCCCACACGTTCACCTACATGATCTGTGTGGCCTGTGCGTGCAGCTGGAGCAGAAACCCCTCCTGAGATCTATCCCGTGGCCATCTTACCTGCCTGAAGGGGCTCAGGTGGCCCTGCCCAGTCCAAGAATGGACGAAGTGTCCCTATAGGGACATTCCACCCAGCAGTCCTGCCAAGACCTGTGTGGCAGGACTTTAGACCTCGTAGCTGGTTCAACTGAAAGCCGCTGCCTTTCTTCACCACAGCCACAGCATAATAGTGGGTTCGTGGCTCTGCAAAGGGACAGAGAGAAATGAAAGCTCTTAGCCTGGAGCAGAGGGAGAAAAACGACTCACCCTGAAAAACCTCCCGTCGGAAGGGGGAACCCATGTGCTGCAGTTTCACCCAATGAGGAGCCTGTTCTGTTCCCCGGGGGGGCACGCGTGTCCCCCTCTCGTGTCAACATCAGGAGAAACGACCTTCATCCAGCCCAAAGAGCCCAGCGACTCCACCGCCTGCATGTCAGATGTGACCAAGCCCCCACCTCCACATGTTCATCCACTCTCACTCCACAGAGCCCCGGGCCCAGGCCAAGGCCACCGCAGCTTCTGGGTCCCCAGGCAGAACTCACGTGCTTCAGTCCCATAGACTTCCGCCACCACAGGGCGCAGTTTGTAGGGAGCCAGTCCCGCCTCAAACACCAAACCACCGTCAAGAGTCACAGCATCTGCCTTCTTTCCCTGAAAGAAAAGAGGCCAGCCTGGCTTCAAGAGGAAACTCACCCAAACCCAGGTGAGTGGGATTTCAGGACATCAGAAAGTCTCCATGGTTGGAAGTGTCTTGAAAAGGGTCAGCTTTCCGTGATGTCCACTCATGTCCTGTGAGAGATGGTGGGAGACAAGGGCCCCTCTTTGGGGGCCACAGCCCCAGCCCTTTCACTCCCGAGCTGGGCACGCACCGTCTTTTTCCTGTGCTTTCCGGGTCACAAGTCACGTCGACATTTAAAGTTATTTGTTCTAGATGCTTTCCCCCATTTTTGCTCCACATTCATTTCTTTTAAGTTCTTTTACATTGACTAGAAAATATATCTATTAAAGGATTTTAAAATTATCTCAAGAACCATGTTCTTCCACTTTGGCATATTGCATTCCACGTGCCTGCGTGTTTCTTATGTTTGCAGTGTGGTCTGGATCGTAGCCTGTGGACTGCTTTGTGCATCTAAAACTGCAGTTTCTTACTTCTGCAGACCCTTCACTGATTTCGTTGACTGCATGGTGTTTTATTATAATGTAGACGTTCCATAATGTATTAAATAACTCCCCCAATGCTCAGCACAGGGGTTATTTCTAACTTTGGGCTGTTAAGACTCTGCTTTCGTGGGTGTCTTTGCCCTCAGCACGTTTTCTTCGGGCCATCTGTGTCTGTGGGATGGGCCCCTGGGGAACCCTAGAGACAAGGAGCACATTTCTCTTTACGGCCCTGGCTGCTGTTGCCGTTCTGTCTTCCGGAAGATTCATAGCGCCAATTCGGAATGGCCCCGACCGTGAGGACCAGTTTCACTATAGAGTCACTAACAGGACCGGCTGTCATTCTATTATATTACCTGTTATTACTATAGAAAATTTGAGTACTAACAAATTGCTCAGGTCTGATTGTTAAGGGGAACATTTCACAAGTATTTTTATTAATTATGAATTCCCTCTTACTAATACCCTATTTGCATCATTTTTCTTATATGATTCTACATTTTTTTCCAATTTGAATTAGTTCTTTATAGAGTATAAGTATGATAATAATCACTGGTCGGAGCTGGTGCATATTCATTCATTCTGACGCTTTATAAATTTTTTATTTAAATATTTTCTATTTGGCTATGAATTATGTTCTCTATGTTTTAAAATGGCAGTTTGTTTCATGATTAAGTTCATGGCTTAAAGCTCAGAGCTTTCTATTCCCTCTACAGTTCTGCTAGTTAGCCTGTCCCCTAGTTTTTTGATAACACGAGTTTTATTTTTAACCATTTAATCTACCTCAACTTTATTTGGGCAAATGGTATATAGTAGTGATTTCAAATGGGGATCTTATGTAAAAGGCAGATTTTGTGGCTTCATATATATTCAGAATGAGTAGGTTAGCACAGGGCCTAGGAATCTGTATTTTATTTTATTTTATTTTTTTTTTTTTTGAGACAGAGTCTTGTTCTTTTGCCCTGGCTAGAGTGCCATGGTGTCATCCTAGCTCACAGCAACCTGAAACTCCAGGGCTCAAGCAATCCTGCCTCAGCCTCCCAAGTAGCTGGGACTACAGGCATGTGCCACCATGCCTGGCTAATTTTTTCTATATATATTTTTAGTTGTCCAGCTAATTTCTTTCTATTTTTTTTCTTACTAGAGACGGGGTCTAACTCTTGCTCAGGCTAGTCTTGAACTCCTGACCCTGAGCAATCCTCCCACCTCGGCCTCCAGAGTGCTAGGATTACAGGTGTGAGCCACCACGCCTGGCCAGGAATCTGATTTTAAACAAGCAAGAAATGCGGGTGCCAGGCCGTTGCTGTAAAACAATAGCCTAAACCATTGATCAGACTAGATTTGTTCCCTAAGTACTTTCCTAATAACTCTATCATGTTTACAAAATAATCCTTCAAGCTTGCCTTGGAAGCTTTTACACAAAGTACCCACTCTGTGCTGGAGTCAAGTACACACAACCTTGGCACATGCACGGCAGTTACACAAAACATACTGTGGAATGAATGAGAAAAAATTATTTCAGTAGATCTTATAGCTCAACAAACAAAAGGAATCAGAAATCGTGTACAAGTCACAATCCTCTTTTCTCTGTCTCTGAAAGCGTCTTGGACAAAAGTCTGCCTGATGCCCGGTGCCCAGGCAGTCCTTCCCGGCTACGTGATGTGGCGGCTGTGACTGGCATGAGCTTATTCTTCACAGGGCTTAGAGGTCATGATTCTGCTGGAGGTTTCACCTTTCAGAGCAACCTTGACTTTTGCCCGTGTCACACATTTGTCAAATATGACTGCTTGGGTTTCATTTTTGAATAGTTGTTATTAGCAATTTATGTTGAGGCCCCAGTCCCCACACATGGACTCTTGACTTCAGCTCGTTTCTTTCTGCTCTCAGAATAGCACCGTTTCCTATGAGAGAGGACTGCTCCCAACCACCTCAGAAGCAAAGCCGAGGGAGTAGGGGAGAGCCGTCTTCTCCCTTATTCCCTTCTTTTCCCTCCTATTCAGTTTGGTCCCACCCAACACATGGCATTGACTTACCGCAATGGCCTGGATACATCCAGGGGAGGAGTTTCTCCTTATGCAGGAAATAGGAGGGCCATTCACTTTTCTCAAATTCGTTTGGAATTTGGAGCATTTTGTTTTCTCAGCTTGTGACGTGGTGCACCATCGAACTCTTTCCGTACGGGCAGCCAGACACAGTCCTGGGAGAGAGAGGCCAAGGAGGAAGGACTCAATCATTGTCCGTGGACGTGACCGCCTCCCCCTCTGATGGAGTTTTCCAGACTCCGCTCCCACTCTCAGCTGTCCTCTTTCCCTCTGCATTCCATGGCTAAGTCCAGCCATTCACCTGAAGTGGAGGGATTTTGATGGACTAATGGGATCTCTGTGATTCCCAATAAATGAGAGGAGACAGAGCCTCTAGATTCTTTTCCTTCCTATGACTTTGACATGATCCCCACCCCTTAAAAAATGGTGACGATTCCTCAAATCTGTTTATGGAATTATTTTGCCTGCTTAATCCCATTTGAATCTGGGACGCAGGCAGGAAGGGGATCATTGCTCTTGTTTTCCAGATATGGGAACTGGCTCTCAAGGAAACTGAGTGAGTTGCTGCCCAGTGGTGCAAAGTTCAGCCCAAGATCTAGGTCTCTCTAGATTGTTGTGTCTAGAAGCATCTCCCCAGAGGGTGCCAGGGAACAAGGGAAAATACACCCGATTCTGCCAGGAGCTGTAGTCAATGGCAGGGGGTGGGGGGTGGAGGAGAACCAAAGGGTCAGTGTTCCTGAGTTACTACCATTCACCCTGTACAGAAAGACTGGTTCTGTTGAGCCTGGCTTTGTTGCTAGAATCTACGCAATTAGGGAGGAGGCTGAATCAGATTTACTCGCCTGGTTGCCCGATAAAAGGCATCTACAAAAAACCTATGCAGTGAACATCATACTAACCTGGTAAAAGACTGAATGTTTTCCCCCTAAGATTAGGAATAATGTGAGGGTGTCCACTCTCACCTATTCAACATAATACTAGAGGTTCTAATCAAGCCAATAAAGGAAGAAAAAGAAATAAAAGACACCGCATTGAAAAGGAAGAAGTAAAACTGCCTTTATTTGCAGATGACATGATCCTCTACGTAGAAAATCCTAAAGAATCCACTAATATTTATACTATTAGAACTAATAAGCGAGTACAACCAGGTCACAGGATACAAGATCAACATATTAAAACCAATCATATTTTTACGTAGAAGCATGGAACAACCTAAAAATGAAATTAAAAACATAAGTCTATGTACATTAACATCGAAAACAGTCAAATACTTATTGGGTAAATCCTATAAGCAGACATTTTGCCAAGGAAGATATATGAGTGCTAATAAGCACATGAAAAGATGGTCAACATTATTGGTCATTAGAAAAATGCAATTTAAAAATGCAATAAAATATCATTTCACACCCACTGGAATAGTTATAACATGTAAAACAGACAATAACACATATTGGCAGGGATGTGGAGAAATGGGAGCCCTCACACATTGCTGAGTATATAAAATGGCACAGCCACTTTGTAAAACAGGTTGGCAGTTTCTCAAAATGTTAAACTTGGAGTTACCATATGACCCTGCAATTGCACTTCTAGGCATATATGCAAGAGAAATAAAAACCTATGTCCACATAAAGACTTGGCATGAATATTCATAGCAGCATTTTTCATAATAGTGAAAAATTGGAAACAACCTAAATGTCCAGTAACTGGTCAAAATGTGGTACATCCACAAGGGAATATTATTCAGCAATAGAAAGGAAAGAACTACTGACATGCACTGAGACCTGAATGAGCCTGTTTTATGCTAAGCGAAAGAGGCCAGATACAAGAGACCACATATTGTATGATGCTGCTTGTATGAAATGTCCAGAAAAGGCAAATTTATAGTGACAAAAAACCATATTAGTGGTTGCCTGATGCTGGGGTGGGAATAAGGATTAACTATAAACAGACATGGGAGATCTTTACTGGGGAATGAAAGTGTTCCAGAACTGATTTATGGTGATGGTTGCCCCACTCAGGAAGGTTACTAAAAATCACTGAATTGTACACAAATAAGTGAATGTTTATGATATAGAAAATATGCCTCAGTAAAGCTGTCACCAAAAAATAAAATAAAATAAAAAACAACATGGTTGCAAAAGCCCCCTTCTGCTTTGGATGTACTTTGGGGTAAAAAGCACAGCCTCTGCCTCCCCCTATTTCTGAGCCATCCCCTCGGTGAGAGCCACCCACGGCACGTGAGGAGCCCCGGGAGGCTGTGGGCAAGAGGCCTGTGGCTCCCAGGCTGAGTGTGCAGGGCTGCAGGGCACCTGGCTGCCACACTCCTCCTCCACCCCACCCCACCCCCGCCATCATCCCAGGGAAATCCCAGAGGATGTAACCTGGCCTTGGAAGCCCTCGTGGAATTGTCCCACGGCGAGAATTAACCCAATCAGATGCAGCTATTTGTGAGCCAGTGAACATTCACTGGATGCCTGCTGTAAACACATGTCATGCAGAGGAATGTGTAAGCAGACAGGACCAGATCTCACCGCTCACTGGAGAGGCAAAAAGCCAAAAGGAGGAAGCTAAGAACAGTGAATGCACTAAAAGAGAACAAACACCAAACAGGGAAGGAGGTCCCCATGTCCTTGGCTAGTAGTTAGGGTGGGGGGCACTCCAGGAGGTGGGAACAATGGGCCCATGTGCACAGCTAATGTCGCAAGCATGTTCTGTGCCAGGTGCTTTACTTGGCACCTTACGTGCTATCTCTCCATTAATCCCCCAGCTGCTCTTTGTTGACAGATCTGCCAACATCCCCATTCTCTAGGGGAAGGAATTGCAGCTTTCACTACTAATGTGGCTTGTGGAAGTTCCCACAGCTAACAAGTGTGGGATCCAGGATCTGAACCTAGGTGGTCAGGCACCAAACCCCCCTGCTCTTACCACTGGGCTAGCCTGCCTATTGAGCTCGGCTAGGTGAGAGACAGGCTGCAGTGGCGATGGGGCTGGTAAAGGGTCTGGGGTCAGGTCATGGAATGTCTCTAGTGCTGCTCCAGGGAGGTCTTATTCAGGATGCAGGGAAGCTGTGACTCACGGAAGAGGGTGGAGACTGGAGCTCTGCCCAGGGCAGGGGCAGAGTGGACTGAAACCTGGGAACAGGCAGGGAGGCTGTGGCCAAGGAAGGCACGAGGGAAGGGATGGTCTGAGCGGGGAGTGGGGACAACATGGAGAATGGAGAAAGACAAGCATGCATGCCGAGGGCGAGTATGCAGAAACACAGAGGTGGTGTCAGAAATCAGCTTAGCAAGGGGTGGGTGTTGGGGGTGAAGGGAGAGAGCAAAGCAGAAGACCGTGCCTCAAGCCCAGAGTAGGGGTGAGCAGTGGCGGGAACCTGGGGGCAGAGCTTGTTGCTTCCCCTGCAGGGGCTGAACCAGGGTGACTAAAGGACCACCGAGCACCCTTCCAGGATCCCCGTCCTCAACCCCTGAAACACCGGGTGCTGAGTGCAGAAGGCATCCCTGCCTAACCCCCACCTACCAGCTTTGGAACTGAGTATGCCCCTCAGGACCCAGTGTTCCCTACAGCAGATCTGGGTCTGGCCCCTCCCAAATCCCCAACCCAGCGCCTGCACCCACCGTCGGCCACTCAGATGCTGCCCACCCAAGCCTGCTGGACTCTTGCTAAAGCACGAATTCCCTGCAGACATGCAGAGCCCTGGCCTCGAAGGCAGGGCCAGGACAGGAATTCCCACCCACCCACAGCTTGCGGGAGGGCCCAGGCAGACTGCTCAGTCAGATGTGAAGCCTCACGAGTGCCTGCCAACCATGACTCCAGGGGCTGAGCCGACTGACCGCCCCCCAACCTGCTCCCACGGCTCCTGCCCAACCCCTGCCAGCCTGGGCACCCGTGGGGAGTAGGGCAGGAATCTCATAGGGCAGTGCCACCCTTTCCTCAGGGTAGGACAAGGGTTTTAGCGGCACTTCATGGTGCAGATCACCATCCTATTGACTGTGGGATTTAAACTGCAGATCTCTGTAAGGGCCAAGACAACTGAGGGTCCAAATGGTGCAACTCTGAGTGAGATTCCTGGACCACAGCCCATGACCACTTCCAGGAAAGCAAGGCTTTCCACCTCTCCGGTGCCTCCCAGATGGCCCCAGCCATGTGCAGCAGACCTGGGAAGGAATTTGGAGAAGGGGACCAGAGGAGCAAGGACACAGATAGGATCGTACCCCCTGGGTTTGGGGTTGTGAGATCACCACTGCTCTCCCACCACCAGCCCCCTCCCAGGAAGCTCCCAGCCCTGAACAGATGCCCTCAACAGAGGTGTGACACTGGGCTTCCACTCAGCCTCTTCCACTGCTTGGCTTGTTATGCCCACTGCAGCCCTTTGCTGCTGCCTGGGACCCTGCTCCCGCCCACACTGCAGGAAGCTCTGCACTCAAGAGTTGCAGCACTGATGTACCACTGGGGAATGCCCTCTGAGCACCCCAGAAATCACTTCAGATACCTGCGTATGGAACTAACGATTGTTTAGTCCCTTCTATTTCAAAGGCACGTTTCAAAGTGGAAATCAGTCATTTCCCCCTCATACACTCTGATACAAGCGTCCCACCAGGAGGGTCTGCACCCCTCTGCCATGGGAGGTGTGCACACACCTGTGCCTGGTACTGAGCAGGCACCCCACCTTCTCGCACAACCCTGTGAACCTGTGTTTAGGCTGTTTTTAACATGAAAAAACTAAGTCTCAGAAAGGCTCTATCTTGCCCAGGTCACACAGTCCTTGCAGGAGCCAGGATCTGAACTCGGGTCGCCTGTGTGTCTTGAACAAGGGGCTCACACTCTCTGCGCCTCTCTTTCCTCCCGTGTAACCACACCTAAGAGTACAATGGGTGCCAAATCCATAGGCAGGACACAATGGGACAGGGCCCCCCTGGGCTCTTTGGGAAGCTCTGCGGTGGTGGCTTAGAAGAGCTCTGCTCCTGCTCCTCCCCAGGCGGACTGGAGAGAGCCAGCCCCGTGCCTCCCGGCTGCAGGCTGCAGGCTGCAGACGCAGGGACCAAGGCGCCTACCAGGCGGGCTCAGGGACTGGAGACGCCCCGGGGCGCGCGCCCAAGCACCTGCACTCACCAAGGGCCCCGAGGAACAGCAGAGCGGGGAAGACGAGCTTCATGTCTGCGGTCCTGAGGCGACTCTGCAAACGAAGTCTCTGCCACCTGCGCCAGCCCTGCACCCCTTTATCCAGGGCTTGGTGATCTCACCGGGTGTGCCCCGCCCTGTTGCCCAACAGGCGCCCTCTTCCCTCCCCACGCCCCGCGGCCAGGTCTGCTTGTTCCTGGAGGCTCCAGCTCTGAAAATCCCGTGGGGGCGGGGTGCGGAGGACTGGTACCTGGGCGCGACCCTGCGTCTGCCCTGCCTCTGCTCTGCCTTCTTTCTCTAATCTGCAAGTCCGTGGGGAGTCGCAGCCCCTGAGTCTTGTCCCTGCTCTGGTCTCCCTGCCTTCTAGAGGGCAGGACACAGCAGAGTGTCTTTATTTGTGGATCTCTTTGACCTGTGAGGCTAGTTTCTTTAGCAGATGGTGTTGAAAGTGCCTAGGAGCCAATTAGGGTAGGTGGGTCCAATTCCACCTTGGCTCAGCAGAGAGCTGAAAGTTCTAGAAAGGACTCAACTATGCCTGGCAGTAGCCTGGGGACAGCTGACAGGGATAACATAGGCTGCCTGGAGTCCCATGCCCATCAGGTCTCTTCCTGCCCTGCCGAGACCGGCAATACAGCTTCCGGGAAACAGAGTCAGGGCCCCGGAGGGGAATGACTACCACCCAGTGCTGGCTCCTCAAGCTAGAACACTGCTTCTAAGAATTCATCTTGTAAATACACTCCCAGGATGCACGACAGCTCAGGTATGAGGGTCTCCAGGGCACCACTGCATGTCATTAATCCATCTCTGGAGGGTGTCCTACAGAGTGTGGTGCCCATGCATGCAGTGGGACATGCCGGGGCCCTCAGAAAGAACAAGGCAACCCTGTATGTACAGATGTGAACTTAGCCCAAGAGTTACCGAGAAGTAAGGTCCTAACCACGCGGGAAGTCGCAGGTCACCTGGACACCTCTCTTGGCAGGTCAGCCTGGCCTATATGTGACTCTGAAATCTGCTTGTCCTGAAAGACTGGTCTTGACTCTTCGCTTAGACTGCTTGGTACTAAAAAGCATTTCCTGGAGCAGATGGGCAGTACCGCAGGGAGCCAGCTCTGCCAAGCGCGAGCATGCAGCAGGCACTCAGCCATGGGGAAGCAGACCCAGCCTGAGCCTGGGGGGCCATCGAGGAGGCTTCAGGGCCCCTCCATCCCTGGGCACGGATGCTGCCAAGGCACAAGGTGGGGGCTGATCAGGGAGCCTACTTGCCTGACACAAGAGTGGCGTCTGGGGTTTGGTGCTGGAATCACCAGCTGGGTTTTGGAGTAACAGAGTCAGGGTCTCTCTCATTGTTTGGAAACACAATGTTGCAACACTGAAAGTTGTCTTCATCAATAATTGCAATAAACTATTTCAAAAGTACTGAAGAAATACAAAATTGACTAATTCTCAGGAGTGCTGAAGCATCTTTGTACCTAAATTAGCAACTAGGCTTTGCTTTTTCACGATTATAAAACAATTACAAAACATCACAACCCATATCTCTATCTCTGAGTGCAAATTAGAAAAAGGATGGCTGGGAGGTCAGAGGGTCCTAGACCCTCTTAAGTACATTACAGTATTGGTGAGAACACGGAGAACCCTGGGCCACAACCAAGAGGCTCAGCTTAAGGGGTGTCCCAGAGGCAGGACAGTTAGGCAACAGGACAGAATGTTTCCCTGCTGTGCCTGCTGGGAATGGCGCAGCCCCAGGGCAGGAATGTGTGCATCTAGACCCAGGCAGAGCAGTCCCCAAGGCCATCTGCAGAGGAAGCTCATGTAGGGATGGGTCTGCCCAGAAAAACAAATGAGGTTCAACTGACTTATTACCAACATTCATTCATTCATTCATTCATGCCAGAACTGGCTCATGCCATGAGACACACAGAAGAGAAGGGTCTTCTTGCCCTCGGGAGCTCACAGCACAATGGGGGAGGGACAGGGACAGGCACGGGCACACACTTCTATCACACAAGCCACCTGGGAAGAGGCCAAGCAGCATAAAACAAATGAGGGTGGGGCCGCAGGGGAGGAATGACCAAACTCCATCACGAGGGCTCCAGAGGAGTGTGAGGAAGAGCTTTTGACCTGAGTACCTGAATGAAGAGTAAGATTTATATAGGTAGAATACTCAGTAAACAGCCAAGTAAAAGCTTGGGAGCATGTACCCAGTGACCAATTACCTGAGCACCCAGGACAACAAAAGTTCACTCTGGACTTTCTGGCCTGGAACTCTTTTTTTTTTTTTTTTTTTTTTTTTTTGAGACAGAGTCTGGCTCTGTTTCCCTGGCTAGAGTGCCGTGGTGTCAGCCTAGCTCAAAACAACCTCAAACTCCTGGGCTCAAGTGATCCTCCTGCCTCAGCCTCCCAAGTAGCTGGGACTACAGGCATGCACCATCATGCCCGGCTAATTTTTTCAATATATATATATTTTTAGTTGTCCAGATAATTTCTTTCTATTTTTAGTAGAGACGGGGTCTCTTGCTCAGGCTGGTCTCGAACTCCTGACCTTGAGGGATCCACCCACCTCGGCCTCCCAGAGTGCTAGGGTTACAGGCGTGAGCCACCGCGCCCGGCCTGGCCTGGAACTCTTGATGGAGGAAGGATCAACAAAGTCATCCTCCTCTATGCTGAGCTCCATATCTTGTGTCCATCTGTCTCTGGACAGGTCCTCTTGCAGGTCCTGGAAGCACCTAAATTTAATGTATCTAAAATGCAAGTCACCGGCTCCCTTAAACCCTGAACCTTCTCTCATATTTCCTACTGCATTCTACCAAACCCACCAAACAAAGAGCAGCAGAGGCATCCTGAAATTCCCTGACCAGCTAGCTCTGTGCATGTTATGGGCTCTTAATGATCAATATCGGTTGAAGGAATGAATGAATGAGGAGAAGGAACAGGCTAGGAGGGGGACAAAGGATCCTGTTTGCAATGTGTTGGGTCTGAAGGGCAGCGAAGGGCAGGCCTGGCTAAGCCAGGCCACCCAGGACCTGTGTACATGGACTCGTTCATCTATTCATTCATTTAACACCGATCTATAGGGCACCTCCAATGTGCCAGGAGCTGGGCCAGATCTTGAAGAGCCTGCAGGAAGGTGGAATGCAGGTTTTCAGGTGCTGGGATAGCGGCATGACTGTAAGAAGCACAAAGAAGGCAGCACTGTGAGAACAGCCTTGCAGTGGCAAGAGCTGGTGTTCAACAGGCAGGTGTGGGGGCTGACTCCCTTCTCCTCCTCCACTCCACCACCACCCTCAAAACTTGCATGAAGAGCCTTTGCAGATAGCAGGCCATGACCAGACCCAAGCCCCATCAGCAGGGCAACAGTCTCTGGCCAAGCCACAGACTAGTAAACCCCACACCCCACCCTCTATGAATCCTCTAGCTTCAAACCCCAAGAGGAGTGTTGGTGAGGAAGTGCGCAATCTGGGCAGAACCGGCTCCAGATGGCAAAAAGGAGAAAAGAAATTCCCAAGACATCCATCACATTTGGACACAAGCCAACACTGATGGACACAAGCCATCACATTTGGACACAACAAGAGACCCCAGACCTTGTTTCTTGTCCCTGCCAGTGGTATGAGGTTGCTGACTTGGTAGAGAGTCACTTGTTAAATATTTCAGGATTTTGTGGTGGAGGAACTGATGATAGCTTGCTATCAGTCACGATGTATTTACACCATGGAAATTAGTAAATGCCACCACCACGACGAGAGGGCCAGCGTACCAGCACACCACTGCCTGTGTTTGTCACTATTTGGTGCCATGCAGTGCCCATGTAAGTGTGGGCCTGTTTGTGTGTGGCTGGCTGTGCCATCCTAGCAGAGAGGTAAGATAATGATCCTTAGCATTTGGATGGCACTGTTAACTCCAAACAGAGCTGTCAGCAACTTTGTCTCATGTGACTCTAATGGCAGCCCTGTGTGTTAAGATAGTCACTGTTCCCATTCTAAAAACAGGTACCCTGAGGGTTGCCTGTGGACACACAGTGAGTGAGCTATAGAGACGGAACTGCCCCAAGTCTCCCCTTAGGCCCGCGGCCAGGGGCTTTCTCTCCCACGGGCCCAGGAACCCTCTGGGAGATCTGGATGCAGACACTGAGGCCCAGGGATGTGCCTGCTCTTGTGAATCTCAGCGGGAAGGAAAGCTGGCAAGGGCTGACCCCCTCCATGAACCAGGCACTGTCCAGCCCCTTCCACCATGAGGCGCCTCATCAAAGCTGTTCCCAGATGAGTGGACTCAGGCAATGCAACTCGCCGCACTCACCGGCTGACAGTGGCAGATCTAGAAATCCACTCAGACCCATCTGACGACCCCTTAGGGCCCTTGGTGCCTTGGTATTGACCATTCCTTTGCTGATCGCCCTGAAAAGGGGGCAGAAAATGAGCACGAGTGAGAGGGAAATGCAGAGCAGCCTGCATCTCTAAGAACCCAAGTCCCTACAGGACTCCATCAAAGGGCCAATGACTTCCAGAGAAAGACCTTGACGCTCGCCCCACGTTGGCCTCTTGAACAGAACCGAAGGCCCTGGCGAGTCTGGGCATGTCTGTGTGGCTGGCAGAAACTGTCCTCAGGAGGGCAGCTCAGCTGAAGGGCAGCGCCAGAAAAACAGCGGCTTTGTTAACCAATACGCACGGTTGCCAAACGTTGCCCAATTTACAAAGGACCCACAGAGGTCCCTCGGATCAGCCTCTTCTTCCTCTTCTGCCTCCCAGCCCCTCCCGCCCCTCCTCACCTGGACCCCGCGCCCCTCTGGGCTCGCTCCTCACAGGCACAGCCCTCCTGCTGTTGAGATGCTCACACAATGCTCACTACAGGCACGTTGTCAATATTTGCAGACACGCATGAGCCCCCGTCGTGTGCAAAATCCTCAGCTGGGCTTAGGAGTACAGGGAAATGGTCCCACCTTGGGGCCACCTGGTCCAGTAGGAGGGTCTTGTGGACACAGAGAGTCACCATCCAGTGTGCAGGGCATGTTGACCAGCTGCTGGGAGCTTTGGGAGCGGAGGCGAAAGTGGCGGAGTCACTTTTCCCACATGCCCCTCATTCTGACAGAGCGCATGCTGCCCCCAGCGCCACTTTTTCGAGAGTGTTCAGAGTCTCACCCTGTCCTGCTCTCTGTGTCTCTGCCCTAATCCCCGCCTTCTCCCTCTCCTCTGTCTCTCTCCCTCTCCTTGGCTTCTTTCTCCATCCCTGGCTCTCTGTCTCTTGCTCGCTCCCGTAAACACATGAGTCTGCAGGTGCCGTGGATGTCCTCCACTGGGAGGGCTCTGACCCTGGCTGGCCTTGCT